>KE504865.1:44192-56317 GCA_000441515.1 Elaeis oleifera
AGATAGCTATGAACGAATCTCTTTAGAAAGATCGACATCCGGAACTATCATCCACACGAAACATGACCCCACCAATGGATATAAAGTTGGTATACGAAATAAGAACTCTGTCGATTAAGAAACATGACCCTGTCACGAGTATAATAGTGACCTTAGCACGAATGTCTGTGAATAATGTTTTGAAACATGATACGAATACATGACTAGAATGATTTATGATTCATGTTTATGAAATATTCATAATTTATGCATGCATGATGGATTTATAATTTGTTTTATTATATGCTCTATGAAATATTTATTTTGTAATATCTGTTACTTTCTAAATATTGCATTATTATGGAAAACTTATGCTTGATCCGATAAGGAAGCACAAGTTCTACTTACTGGGCTAGTGTAGCTCATATTCTTTTTGTTTCTTTTCTTATACAGAAAAATAAAGCTAGGACCGGTGAAGAAAATCCAGGCTTGAAGATCTGCGTAGCAAGCTTGAAAATTTGATAGCAGAAGTTTAGTTTATTTTATGATCACGGATTTGTAGTTATTTATGAATGTTGAGATTCGGATTGGTACTTGCTTTTGGATTTAGATGCTTTAAACCAATATTGGTTCAATTATTTGATGAATAATAGAATTAAATCTTTTTATTTGATAGATTTGAGATAATTATGATGGATTGGCTTCGTGTTATTGTGGGCTCCATCCCTCAGTAGCATGACCGTGTTATGTTCCAGATTTGGGGCGTGACATAATATTTGAATAATTTTATATATATAATATTCGAATATTAATAAAATTAAGTTCTCAAATCTTAACTAAATTTATAAGTATCATCATAAAAATAAACAAATACTTACAATTAACGAAAGAAAAAACTAGCAGTCTAAATAAGTAGAAATCAAAATAGTCAGTCTTGATAGTCAAGTGATAATAGTTTCAGCTGCTTTATTCTCTGCATCATCAGTAAAAAGCTTCTTCTCCACATCTGATTCATCAAAAGACAAACTTGCAATCTCAAGAATATAGAGATGGGAGTAATGGTACTACTATCAAAAATATACCCGCACCGAAAACGTATCCAGTGCTGGTACATGCCTGAAATAGGAGTACCCATGCTTCATAGGTTTCAACTAACAAGTACTTGTTTTCTTTCATTTTCAATGTCAGATGCAATGGTTGTACCATTAAACAATTTATTTTTTGACTCTAATTTGACATGCTAAACATTTGCTTTCCTAATCTTAAAATTTACCGAATTTTGTCCCACTTCATGTTTCCCTTAGATATTTCATGCTTTTAGAAAAAAATAGACGTACACAATACCTAAGCCAGTACATGCATCTCTAGTATAAACCCGAGTGCAAGGGATGCAGTCACGACAAGAAAGATGAATATCTACATTGCAACTAGACAATGTCAGGGGCACTTACATTCAGTTTAGGGTCACTTTTACTTAGTATCCCTCGAGTTTCAATCTGATCCCTTATGTTCGTTAAGTGAATCAATATGGTCCTAAGCCCGACCTGGCATCCAACACCATTAAGATGATGCTTAAGGCATAATTATCCCATCTTCAATCCTTCTTGTTTTCTTGTTCTTCCAAATACACAACTCCTCTCCCAATCTCCCCTATCTCTCCTTTCCCATCACCTCTCATCAGTTGAGACCAGAGATAAGATGCCATCCCCCATCTCTATCGATGATCTAAGGCACATCAAAAAAGGAAACCTCCCTCTCACCATGGAAGCCCAGCGAATAGACCAAGTGACGCTCATGTAGACCAGATCCTTCAGCACACATGTTGCTCTTCATGGCGGTAATCACACCGCTACTTAATCTGCTTGCTAATCTCACCTCTATCACTATTTCTTTGCTATCAAACTTTTTTAAGAAACTTTTTCCACCATCTGATTCTAGCACATTTAAGGTTCATAATTAACCAATATAAATTAAGAAAAATTATAAGAACACACCCAATTTTAACCTGATTTACTTGTATCCCCTGTATTTTAAAATGTGTCAAACAGATCCTTCTATTTAATGAAATGTTCCAATGTGACCCCAATGTTCACTCAAGTGCTGACGCCGTTAGCTTACCATTATAAAAGACAAAAATGCTCCTTCCTCATTTGAATGGAATTCGATGGCAACCTCCCAATTGTGAGGGTTGTTCATTTTCTATTCATTGCTTCCAGCAAATTTTCTCCGATGAAATTTCGGCGACGACCACCATCCCACCCTCTGCTCGAGTCTGATAGCCTCTTCTCCTCCATGCACAAGTGTGGCAGTCTCTCAAGAATCTTATTTCCCTCCACTGTGGAAGTAAAGCACCATCTTCTCTCCTTTGGCCGGTAATACCTCTTTTTCAAAATTTTCCTTATAAAATCAAGATTTTAGTGAATATTGTATTCTTATGTGTCTCTTTAGTGGCCGACCCAAAGTAAGATATCATAACCATAGATTTAGGGATGTTCTTTCGATCTTTCCTTGCATAATGGTGTAAAGCCGTTGATTTTTGATTATGGTATTATATTTAATCTTTATTACTTGCATGCAATATTCATTGATATGTGTTCTATAATAGTCTCTCCTATATATGGTCTTTATTCCAATTTTTCTACAGTCCATTGATAAAAGATTATGGTCCCTCTGTGTATGTGTTGTGGTCCTATTTTTGTTGTGCATGTGCATAACAAATGGGTTTTGGATTGATATGGTCTCTTGTAAGTTTTTTTTAAATCTATGACCTTTGTTGTGGTCCTACTATGGATTTATATCGTATCCTTTTAATGCACAATAGAAGCATTGAAAAGTATCCAAACACATGGAGGTTCAATTTTTAAAGTATAGTCTAATATTTTTGACATTTTAAAATACATAATATATATTGCATACAGTTTTTTTAACCACTTTTTGGACTAATATTTAGTACTTTTTGGACTGATGTTTCATTTCTTAAGCACTACTTTTAGACTGTTGTTTGAGTTTGTTAACATTGGAAGTATCAAAATTTTATTGGGACTTATGTTTTCCATTTGTTAAGCAATGCTCTTTTAATGCCCAATGACTCTATCGATTTTTGTGTATAAACTTCATGTATCACTTGTTCGTTATTGTAAGGATGGACTTTGATTTTTTCACCATACAAATTCACTATGGTGGATCAATCAAGTACCATCCAAGCTATCACTATAGTGAGAGGTATGTTAGATACTTCGATAGCTATGATCCAGATAGATTTAGTATCATAGAGCTAAAGGATATATGAGGCCAGTTAGGGTATACAAATCATACTTTATACCTACTTTATTATCGCATGCCTGGACAAATGTTTGAAAATAGTTTAAGAAATTAAAATGTGATGCAGATATTCAAGAGATATTGGCTTCCATGAAAGGGACTAATATGATGTAAGTATACGTGGAGCACTAGGAGGATGCAACTACTTGTGCTACTGTTGGTGCCACTTAATAAGCTACTTTAGCTATTGCATAGATGCCTCCGGTTACTGCATCTCCTCTAGCTATTACAAAGAAGCCTCCTCAAGAGAACAATGAGAAATAATTGGCGGGTGTCCCAGTCACTACTGTAGAGTGCCTGCTATCAAGGATGCAGCTGCATCCACACCAAAAACTCGAATCAAGAAAGTAGCAGTAAAAGGATTGGTGGAAGAAGACCACTTGCATTTGGAAGGTCTAAAGTTGATGAGAAATGAAAGGGATTGCAGCCTGCACTTGGCAGTGGCAGTAATGGTAATGTATCACTTAGTCAACTAAGTGATTTAGACGACAATGATGATGATCTATTTGATGAGTATGCAAATAGAGATGTTATTGATGAGAAGTTGAAATCTTGGACACAGCATTCTTCTCTCCTGAAGATGCTGATTTGTTTGGAGAGGAGCAATCTGTGATAGGAAACCAGAGAGTAGTAGCAACTCTCATCTATACAGCTTGGACAGTGATATTGATTCAAACGCTGGGATTTGGGGTCCTGATTATCCCGAATTTAATGAGCCGATGGATATTAAAATAACTATCAAACTTTCGGTCGGAATGAAGTTTAGCAATGTCGCACAGTTTAGGAAGTACCATGGCTTTATAACATATAGGAGAATTTTAATTTTATGCACAGGAAGAATGAGGCTAGTCAGATTAGTGCTATATACACGCAGGAATGTGGGTAAACGATTCATGCTTCACCACTATAGAGGAAGAGAACTTGTCAAATAAAGACCTTCCAGCCTATGCATGGTTGTGGAAGGCAATTTGAAAATTATGATATCACATCTAAGTTTCCGACAAAGAACTATTTTGACGAGGTTAGATCTAACACAAGGTGGAGCATCAAGGGCTTCCAAAAGCAAGTAAAAGGAATGTGAAAGTTTCTATTTTGAGGTCACAATACTATAGAGCCAAGAATAGTATACTAGAGATTGTTCAGGACAACCGTAGGGAGCAGTATGCCCATCTGTGGGAATACTGTCAAATCATCAAACAATCTTGGAAGCACGATGTTGATGAATGTCAGCAATCCTAATGAGACTAGTTAGCCTATCTTCAAGAGGTTACACTGTTATCTTGCAACATGCAAGTATGGCTTTGTCAAAGACTACAAATCTATCATTAGACTAGATGGATGTCACTTGAAGGGCTCATTTGGAGGACAATTCCTAGCTATAATGGAAAAGATGGTAATAAAATATATTCTCCATCGCATAGGTCATGATCGAGACAGAGACAAAAGATAGCTAGAGCTGGTTTTTGACACGCTTATTAGAAGATATTGGGCCTTTAGAAGAGCATGGTTGGATCTTTATGTCGGATAGACAAAAGATAAGTTTGTATTGTTCAATACTTCTATTTTTCATTACTTTTAAGTACTTAATTATCCATAACTTGTTCACTTGTTTAATATTTGTATAGGATCTTGTTGAGACCTTTCAGACCGTCATTTCTAATGTGGATCACAAATTTTGTGTGCGACACTTGCATGTCAATTTTAAAAGTGCTGGGTTTTAGAGCAAGAATTATAGAAATATCTTTTTAAAGTGTGCCAGAACGACAACGCTTCATGACTTTGAGGTTGCCATGGAGGAGATGTGACACTTTGATGAGACCGCATGGCAGTGGCTCCGAAAGCACCCACTTGAGTTGTGGTCGAGGCATGCTTTCAACCCTAGAAGCAAGTCGAGCATATTGTGGAACAATATATGCGAGTTCTTCAATAAATACATAGTGGATGCTCGAGACAAGCATATTATCATCTTGTTGGAGAATATTAAAAGGCTATTGATGCAGCAGTTCCAAGCTAAAAAAGAAGACTTGGACAAAATTATAGACCCTATTTATCTTAAAATTCAAAAGAAATTGAAGACAAAATTGGAGGCCATAGATTGCCATTGCATATGAGGCAACAAGTTTGAAGTTGAGCATCACAATGATAGATTTGTTGCAGACTTGGGGGAGAGTGTTTGAGGATATAGGGTGTGGGATTTAACTGGCATCCCATGATGCTATATTACAGTGTTATTTGTTTATTAGAAAGGATGCATAATATTTTGTCAATGCATAATATATTAAAATACATTTTTTGGGACCTATAAGCATATCATTAAGCCAGTTCCAAATATGAAATCTTGGCCAAGGACTCCTCCATTGTATCCCCCCTCTCCCAAGGACTCCTCCAGGTAGACCCAAAAGACAAGAAGAAAAAGAAGAATGAGCCAAAAGATTCTCGTAGAATCAAAAGAAGGGTACATCCGTAAGATACAGGAATTGCCAACAATGAAGCCATAATTTTAGGACTTACAAGGGCCCTAGAAAGGAGAAGGCAAAAAAAAAAAGAAAATATTGTATCCAATCAAATCAGGAGCTAAGTTAGTAGGAAAAGAGAGAAATAACAAGTATTATGGCGTTATTTACATTCAAGAATATAGTTAACTAATATTTCTTATGTTTCAGCATCATTTTTCAAGCTCAAAGGAGTGGGAGAAGAAAGAAGTCAGTAGCCTCAAAGCCTCCCTCCTCTCAGTCAACAACCTCCTCTAAGTTATGACTTACGGCTCACAACATCTAGACCATTTTTGACTCCATCAAAAATTTGCATCTAGCCTCACAGAACATCGCTATCAGTTTTGATGTGATGCATTTGAGATATCATTTTGGATGTATCAAGCTTTTGGAGTCATAGCTTTAGTGTTTATACTATGATATCTTTTTTATTATGTGATATCTTGTAAACCTTATGATACATTATGTTATCTTATGTTATCAAAAGGTTTGACAGATTATGATACCTTGTGATACAATGTGATGCATTACAAAATATTGTGATACATTCTGATGTATTATTATATATTGTATTAAATTGTCATAGATTGTGATAGAGGATGGTTTACTATCATCAATCACGATATAGGATGCTTTGATTCTATTTTTGAATATTATGTGGTAATATATTAAGAATTTTTTGAATTTCATTTTGATCTATGATTACGATTCTTCGAGTTGGTTATGAAATTGAAATAGTAGATATAACTGGATGATATATAGGTTCCTTATTCACATTTTTTTATACCAGGGGTATATCTGAATCTGGTTAAATGTAGAGGGATGTAAGTGGAATATAGAAAAATTTAGGGGAGGTCATCGAAACTTTCTAATTTGGAGGGACGAGATTGCGGCATTCAGAAAGAACAAGGGTGTCATCGAAATGTCATAAATTAGTTTAATTCATTACTTTATGATATTTTACTTCAGAAAATGAATTTCATGTTGGTTCTCTTTTACTATGCCACTAATTTTACTTCAAAAAAGTCCTCAGCCGTATAAATTGTATTTGAGGAAATGCATTACATGTTTGTCCTTTTACCATGCCTACTTGGGACCAAAATACACCTACAGCATGAACAATGTAATAATTCCAACAAGCATATATGCTGATAAATTAGAGAAATGTTGCTCATTACATAATCATTAGAGATTACAAATTAATAAAACATCTACTTTTGGGACAAATCTCAAATATTCAATTGAGCATATTTAGTATATTTAAAAATCAGACCCAATTATATAAAAAATTATAGCAATCCAGCATCCTAGCATACAGTAAATAGCGTATTTAACCCTTCTTTTGTAGCTCGAAATGTGGTCCTCAAGATTTCTATTCTGTTGCAACAGCCTATTAATAATATTCTTGTCCTATGCATTTGAAGGCAGATCATGCCAACAAAAGTAACCACAACCCCTCTTTACCTTGAAAACAATTTAGGGTGGAGATTAAAGCAAAAAATCGGATAATAAATTGAAAATGAGAAAAATGACAATATACCTCATACATACCGCATCTAAAGAAACACGGCCAGAATTTTTGGTGGTCCATTAGGTCCTCAAAGGTGATCTAGTTCCACTATGGCAAAAATCAATAGTTCGGAAGGAGTAATTGGAAGAACTTGATTAGAAACCCTCCATGGTCTCCTCCCTCTACAACCCTCCTTTCTTTCTTCCCCAGATTTCTTCTTCACCCACAGCTTGATTGGGGATTTCTTTTTCTCCACCTGTAGCTTGATTGGGAATTTCTTCTTGTCCATCCATACTTTGATTGGGGATTTCTTCTTCTCCATCCATGGCTTGATTGCGGATTTCTCTTCTTCTGCATGGTTTGATTTAGGTTTCTTTTCCTCTCCTTTTGATTTTGAATAATTGGCATCCAAAATCTTGGATCATGTGAAGCACATGCTTTGATGTTTTTGGCACTATGACTAACACTCAACTAGCAACTGAAAGTAAGGTACTATTGTCATTTCATAAAAATAGGGTACCATGTCAAGATCATGTGACACCATTTCGTTAACAAAGATAGATGATAGAGCCACATTGGAACACTTTGTTAAATAGAAGGGTCCATTTGACATGTTTTAAAGTATAGAGGATATAAGTGAAATTGGGCTTAAGTTGAAAGGGCGTTCCTATAATTTTTCTAAAATAAATTTAGAAAAGAAATAAACCAGGACTTTTCTACCATAGTGGGTCCTGCCCTCCTGGTGACAATGATATAAAAGAAATCCAAGAACTGAAAGGAGGCAGAAAACATAAAAAATTCATTTCAAAATAGTACCTTGAAAACTTCAGATCAACAGACTGCTATATTGAAGAAAATAACACAAAATTCAGTGATAAAATTTAAGACAAACCTTCCATCTCGCTCGCAGATTTTGGTTGAGAAATCATCATCTCCGAGAAGTCTTCCTGCTGCACAATAGCAGTTGGGGTTCTCCACATAGACCACATGTGGATATTTCCCACTCTTTGTGAAACTTTCACGCTGCATTAAGGAACATAGAGTGCAATTAGATGAATTGTTACATCCAAGCTTGTAGAAATATTGAAAACTTTACCTTGGGAAGCTCATCTTGATGACGTATCGAAGATGTCTTCCAGCCAACAATAACTGAATTGAGTTAAAGCGCTTTAATAAGGTAAGTGATTGTAAAACTTCTCTAGATGACAACACTAATATAATGTAGCTACAAACTTACAATCCTATATTGCACTACTAGTTACCAAATAGGATACAGTCATAACAAGCATTTGAGTACGCAACACGTCGCTTGAAAGATTGCAAAGCAGACCTGCAGAAGCAAGCAAAACTGGTCATAATATGGTAAGATCCAAATGCAAAGCCATTAATGACAAAGATTAACTATCAATGAAACCTTACATGAATTTGAGATCTCCACAGTCACTGACCATCCGGAGGAGAAGAGGAGGCTTTCCGTCATCATGGTCTTTAAGGAATAGATGCTTTCCTGTTCTTCTAATAATCCATGAAATATGATATGCCATCTTTTCTAGCGCATAGGAGCCACGGAGTATTGGGATCTGCAATTAGTTATTTTCAGCAACCCAAATATTTTCTTCTTAGAAGATCAAAACAAGCAGAAGCAACTCAACACAGCTGATATGAAGATTGTTTATTCTTGACACCAATTATGCTTTTGCATATTGTGATTGTTGGTTTAGTCTGCTTGATTTATCTAATGATATCATGCCAAACTTCATATCAGAGGAATCAATTAAATAAGAGTAATCAATGAATTCTAGAGTTACAACTTAAATCATTTATTAGCAATGAAATAACTTAATTACTGTTGCTAAATTAATACATCAATCAACAATTACACACGCTACCCAGATGAAATGATTTAAGAAAGAAAGCACTGGAAGAAGCAAAAAAGCGAAGTAGCTAATGTGATGAACAGAAGACATCCATGGAGTGAGTGATGGAAAATCAAATGGACATAGAAATTTCCCAACTGACACAAAAGCAAACATCAGTTTAGCATTGTAAAATTGCAGTTACATCAAAGAGATTAGGTCATTTCAAAACAAGTAAAGAACCAGAGTAAACGAAGATTACATGGTCTTGGATGTCACCTGTTTGTGCAATCTTGAGCCAAGGTGAGGTGTTGCAAAAGTTATAAAATTCATCGGCTCCAGTCCAGCAATTTTCCTTTAATTTTCTTCCATGCATTGAGTTCCAGATGCATAAGTTTTACAGCCACCATTTTCCTCTGGAGGATTCCTTGGCACATCTTTTCCATATAATATGCCAATTGCATATCTTGCAATCAAGCCACCTAGTGAATGCCCAACAAAGGAGATCTTTTGAAGCTCCGGTCTGCGTGCAATAGCCGATATGACCTGATTTCATAAACATGGCAATGTAAGTCTACAGGGAATCAGGGACACGCTGTTATAATCGATACAGCGATTACAAATGAAAACAGATCTATTTGCTGCACAAATTTACAGGAAAAAACACAAATTAAGAGGTACAACTAGTCATGCGGACCTCTTCTGCTAGTCTCTCTCCCATTACGTTGATACCATCAAATGTGAGGGTTGAGTAGTTACATTCACTGCCTGCAAAACACATAGTAACTAATCATTTTCATATATGAAGGAAAAGGAGAGAAAAAGTGGTGTGGAGTGCGCAAGCATAACTAATATGAGTGCCTATATTTCTCAAGTCAGTTTTAGGGGCTTGTTTGCAAGCAGAATGTGTAGCGAGATGTGAACACGTCCCATTAGATAGATCTCGGAAGGGAGTTGCTAGTAGTTCAACTTAGACAAGTTTGGTTGAAAGAAGACACTATTGTCCTTTGTCAGACTGTGAGCATTAAGCTTAGATTGGTTCGAAAATAAATTATGACATTTGAGTATTGAGATAAACAATCCAAGGTCTTCCTTTCTAATGATCAGTCGTAGCCTGTTCTTGTCGACCATATCTTAACCCATGTGTTCCTTTTCCTCCTGCAGTTTGCCATTTCCATGGCCTCATCAATCATCAGATAACCAGTAAGCTGCTTACGATTTTGCTGCTATTTGTTATCCATTCTAATTATGCATGATTTGATGCATCTATGTTATTACTCCTCCCTATTTTCTTCTTTGCATGGGCATGGATATGTCAATTCTGTATATGCGGATCTGGATAATTTTTTTGCCAGCAATTGACTATCCACCAAGTGCATGCTCTGCTGCCATTTATTTTGATTCTATACCTACTTCCATTCATCATAATATTCCTAAACATCCTATTGTCTATTGCAGTCGTACAACAGGTGTTGAATCTCTTGCTTAAATTATATATGCTCAGTTCACAGTAACTAAGTCTTTAATCCCCAAAGTTGTATAAATAAGACAATTTCTTTGGTAAAGCACTAAAAGAGAAAGCTTATGTCACTATTATTTTAATTGAAGCAGGCTTGGCAAACCGTGCAAGGTCCTCAAGCAATCAATATCTGATAGAAATCTGGAAGATCATGAGGCCTTGAATTGTAAAGGCTTTTAACTATATGATTAGGATGGTTGAAGAATAAAACCCATGCCAAATGAATTATAAGCCTTCAGTGCAGCTAGCTTTGCTCTTTTTTCATCAGATTTTAGAAGGGGAAAAGAAATAATATTAAAGGATGAGGGAACTCACAATGGACAACAACATCATCGGGATATTTCTTCACAAACTGTTTTGCAGCAAATCTCCAATTTGCAGCACTGCAAATACAACAGAGAAGTACTGTCACAAATAAGAAAAGACTGAAAGATGCAAGTTGCTTAAAGAAGAATCCTGTGCAGCAAAAATAATCCGTAAAAACACAAAAATTGATCTAATGTGACAGAAAAAAGAATACAAATATAAATTCCAACAGTTGCAACCGCTAAAAGATTTGCTTAGGAATGAACTAGATTCTTCATGGTCAATTAAGATTTGTATTTTATTAGATGGTGAATTTGAATTAGAATAAATGCCATTGCCATTGATATGCTCGAATCTACAAGCGCAATAAGTTGATAATATCTAGATAATATAGTTTTAGGGTAGCTCTCTGTTGCCTCCTTTTCCCTTCAAAAAAGATAATATAGTTTTAAATATTTAAGCTCTTAAACTGCTCGACAAATCCGTCCGCCGGTAGTGCGTGTGCCAAACTTATGAAGAGCGGAGGAGGAAAAACTACGGACATGATTAACACATTTTAATCCTCAAACTAAGCCAGCATTAATTGCTAGCCGATCACCATCATTTGCTGCTAAAAAGCAGCATGACCTCGATGCTTCTACGTGGGGCCCATCCCCCGCCATGTCAGTCTCGTGGGTCCCACGCGAACATCCAGCACTGAACGCTGTCTTGTTTATGGCCAGACCAGCTGATCCCTAACCAAATTAATATCAGGGAATAAAAAGGCAGCTACTTTTGAAACCAGGAGAAATTATTGGTGAGGATCTCAAATCTCAATCGATGCCATTTGTGATCAAAGGGGACAAAAAAAAAAAAAAAAAAAAAAAAATACAAGAAAACGAAAAGCGAACCGGGAGGGTATGGATCGGTACTGTGGTACCAGACCTTCCGATGATGCCATTCACCGTCACCAGCAGATGCGTTGGGATCCGCCGCTCCCTTTCCCCGTCGTCTCCTTTGTCCAAGTTCCGATCTCCGCCGCCACCCGCCGCCGGCGGATCGGCTGCGGGCTTGAAGCAACTCAGCCGACGGAGATAAGCCGAGCGCCCCCGTCCCTTCCTTCTGCTCCGCTTTCCCCCGTTACGGCCTTTCCCCTCCTCGAC
>KE504865.1:93844-114108 GCA_000441515.1 Elaeis oleifera
CCTCACCATTACTTATCCCCCTCTCTTCTCTTCGTCCTTCCCACGCCGAGAGAGAGAGAGAGAGAGATCGATCCTATCGAAGATTGTTTTGTGGGAGCTCAGACGTGGCCATGGTGTCGTCCGCCCAGCTTCGCCTCATGTCTGATCTCAAGGCCATAAGAACGAGCCTCCCGAGGTAGTACAGATCCTTTTAGGTCTTGAGCCTTCGTTTCTAGCTGAAAATTCCATCTTGCTCTTGTTTTCCTTGGTCGATTCAAATTTTGTAGTTTTTCTTCTAAAAATTTGATCTTTTTTGGATCTTTATTGGTGGTGGCCTTTGGGAGAGTCAGGGATGCAGTGCGAGTCCCTTGTCGGATGAGAACTTGTTTGTCTGGAGCGCGACCATATTTGGTCCTGATGAAACCCTTGGAAGGTGGAAGCTTTATTTCAGCGCCAACAATTATATTGGTTTACTTGATAGATCCTTCATCCGCATCCCTCCCCACCTACCATTCCTTTTTTTTCTTTAATCTTTCTGGTTGTGGAATTGCAGGTGGTGTCTTTGGCTTGAGGCTGACCTTTGGTGATAATTATCCAGAGAAACCCCCTCGTGTTCGGTTCACATCAGAAGTGTTCCATCCAAATGGTTAGTCTTATTAGTGTTTACGCATTCTGTGATAAATTTTAGCCAGTAACTCTGTCTTACAAGAAGGCCTTTCAATTATATGCACTTCATGAATTTGGTTGGATTTTAGTGCTTATTAAGGTGCCATGGTTGCTAGACCTTTTGTTATTTGCATGTAATTTACCAAATGTTTTGTCTCTGTTGAAACTCTAGTTCCCTGAGTTTTGTACTGTCCTCGCCCACTTGGGTTTCGTATGCTTGCTGAATGCTACAGATGGTTATAGTTATTTTAAATCATGATGGTGTGTTTGTTTGTCTGTCTATTTGTCAATTAAAAGAACAACAACAACAAAATAGATGATGGTGTGTTTGTGGAATTTCTTCTTACATGGTCTTTGGTATTTGCTATTCTTAAATGTGTAATGAGCAATCCAACAAACACCAACCAGTAACTTCCTGTTGTTGCGCTACAACTCAAGTCATCTAGCCCTATTGTACATATACCTCTGAATGCAACTTTCACAAAAATTCACGTTTGGACTAAATATTTGCTATCAAGTTAATTGGAATCATGACTTCCAATAAAGAAGAATGCTGAAACTTTGTGACATGTCTTGCATTGTGTCTGGAATCACCTAAGCCAGTGTCATAATGACAGGCCCAGCCCACCAAATTGTTAATAGGCCCAGAATTTAGTTGTGAATCTGAGACACATTATATTTGGCTTATTTTTTATTCGTTTTTTATTGTAAAGATGCTTAATCTGTGTTGTTTGAGTTAGGACCATTGGTGTTCTAAGAGTATCATTACTCATTCAGACTATTTCAGATTCTTTACCCACAAATGAATGTGGAATAGTTCAGGATGTGTTTTTCCAATTAATTTGAGTCTGTTTGGAATTTAATCTACTAATTTGATTGCTATCTATAATGACCTAATATGTACAGGCCTGTATTATAACCTGTGCAAGAAAAAGGAAATGATATTTGTTTTGTACAGACTCATACCTTGGTTGAATATGTCACAATTAGGTTTTCATGATGTTTGTAATATATGCTCTAATTTGTCCTTCATTAGCTGACTGATGAGTTTGCAAGTCCTCTTCATTGTAGGGAGTTTACATTGTTGTTGGTCCCACTTGCAGTAGACAACATGCTTCTTTGATGATAATCTTGCCTAAATACAAATTTCATGGAAGGCATCAAACTCTTCTTCTAAAATTAGTTACCAAGATGTGCAGCAGAGTGCTTTAGAAGTGGAAGTAGGAATTTAATGCTCGGTAGTAGCAACGAAGCAGCTGTCACATGAGCATTACAGGAAAATGAACAAATATTAGCTGTTGTTAAAAAAACATTAACTTTGACTTGGAAAAACTAGTTGTAGAAGATGAGTTAGATCTGATGTTTTAATGAACAGTTCCCTTTTATTATAGCAGGAAGAAACAAATAAGTTGGTGAATTTAGTGAAGATTTCACTTTGATGTTTATTGAGGTCCATAAAATCAAAATGGAAGGGAGGATTTCAATTTTATGTTTTATGTTTTAAGAATTCCATGCAATCAAGGTGGAAGTTTGACATTTCTATGAACAATAAACACCAACGGAAGACATGTGAATTAGTAGCAGGAAAAACTTGAAAAAATCATGTGGAATGAGAATGCTAGGTTGTTAGGTCTTCAAGAAATATTTGTTTATTAAAGATTTATGAAATATCTTTGATAGTTTTGTTGGACAGGATGCAAACATGATTGTTTTTTTTTTTGAAACATAAAGACAAGCCTCATCTTTTAATCTCCTCCCCCTTTTCTCTATCTCACTTATGGTAAGACTAAAGACCTCCAGAATATTAGTGTTCCCAATCTTTTCACCATGACCTAAAGTTCAACATTGATTTCTTTTGTCCTGAATTAACCTTATTCTGTCCGCCTGTAATATACGTTGCACATGGCCCGACCACTCAAATTGTACCTTGTTTTTATTCATATATTATCGGTTTAATCCTGAAAATTTGTCTGGTTATGTCATATTTAATTTATCCTTGTTTTCCACATAATCACCTGAGTGTCCTCATCTTTATGACATTCAACTTATGCTGATATGCATTCTTCTTTGTGCAATACTTGTTAACAAAAGGCTGAAGCTGTTTAGGACATGACTGTTTTATGTTCAACATCACCATGATAACTTTCTGTGGCCTATTATGGAAGTTGCAGAGCTGCAACTATGCAAAATTGGTTCCCCAGTTCTTGTTAATGGAGAACTGATGTTGGCTGTTTGGAGCCCATGGAAAGCGAACAGCAAGATGTTCCTCCATAGGCATTAGGTTTGAGACACTTAGATTATCTGTTGATCCATACATCTTCTGAGATGGTGACTTAGCTATATGATGTTGTTCTTCATGTTGTCATTTAGTTGAATTGGGGAGATCTTATTAGGCTGTGACTGCACTAATTATTCCAATACGTTTGCCTGTAAAGGTTTTCTCCATTTGCCTAACTGTTTTTGTCTTAATTGATTTTATCCTCATGTACTGTACCTCTACCAAATTTAATGACAGAAACGGCATAAGGAAAGTGATCTCTTCATTTATTCTTTTATGCATATGATGTAAAAATTGCACTTCATGTGCTTCATCTTGGTTGTTTGCAGGACAAACCTATACAAATATTCATTTCACAATGTAAATTTAATGGGAAATCATATTTCTAGGATTCAACAAACTACCACATGATTATGGACAGATTTAAGAAACATCCAATAACCATAGTTCAAGACAAATGAAAGCTTCGCAGTCAGAATGTGTACATTATCTTTCAGCATCTTGCTCGACATGCATAAAATAATAGCCTTTTAGTAAAAGTATAAACATTTTGTGGAATGTCTTTATTCATTTCCTGATCATCCACTTCTGTAAACATTTTGCAGTTTATAACGATGGTGTGCTATGTATGGATATTATCCAAGATGCATGGTCGCCCTGTCACAATGTTTGCACAATTTTAACATCAATCCAGGTCAGTTTTCTTCTTCCACTCCACTTCCCCTGGTAGCTAGACTCACACACGCAGGTGTGCAATATGGCATGTATATGGTACACTGAAGTAAAGAAGAAAGCTATTGCAGTCACTTCTTACCGATCCAAACCCAGCGAGTCCTGCAAATACTGAGGCTGCTTACTTATTCGAGCATGATATTCAGGCTTATAACAGGTTGGTGACTTGAAATTTGCTTTATATATCTATGAAAAAAAACTTTATCGGTCAATCAAAAAACCAAAGTGGAAGGCATTAATAACAATTGGCCATTCAACTATATTCTTGCAGGAGAGTGCGGCAATGTGCTCGCAAGTCCATTGAATCTTCATAATGTTCCAGTGGCTGCCAGTTTCTTCTGCGAGCAAATAGTTCTTGTCTCCCATCTCACTGTTAACATTAGCTATTCCTGACACCTAAATCTTCAAGCATGTTTAAAATAAAACTGTTGTTGGCCCAATGTGCTTTGTCCATAATTATAACATGTTAGTTACATGAACTTTTCCAGCTTTGCTGTACCAAATTTGATTTAGGGGTTGTATCCTCATTTGAAGAGACATCCAAATGGATAGATTAATTTTTTCAATGTAAACAAACTAAACATGTGCTTGAAAATGCAATGAAATCTGCAGTGCCTGAAGTTTGGGATTGACTATTGTGGGCACTTAGAACCATTTTGAACTTTGTGGAGGTTTATGCTTTATGCTTCTTTATGACATCTGAATGAACCATGATAAAATTGTAAAGTAGACATTGAAGTACATCTCAAGCAAATTGTTTTTTTAATTAATCATTGCTTAAGTTTTTGACTATGATTCTGTGTCTTGATATGTATAGCAAGCATGATATTAGGAGCATACAGAAACAATACAGGTGGGTAAATTTACCGAGTTTCTTTTGGAATTGGACCTTGCAAAGCTTAATTTAGCAGATTCGCTTCAGAAAAATCTTCCCATCACCACAAGCAAGCAGGGTCTCTTCACTGGTCTGCATGGTATGGACCAACAAAAATAATCACACTTTTGCAAAATCACACAAACAGCATAATAAATGCTCGCTGATCTTAATATGACCCACGACAAGATCAGGAATATGGTTACGCCATAAGACATACTTGGTTTACTAAATTAAATGACAAATCTCCACCCATTAATGTGCGTGATATGTCCATTATGCTTGTTTTTGATCATTCCCCTCTCCTTCATTTTTCTTAAAGTTTAAGCAATTCTAACTATTGCATTAAGAACTGTTATACTAGCATGGGTGCGGACAATATCTTGATGCAATGGGATCATGCTAAGGACTTCCTCCTGGCTTCCCTTTTATTCTATCTCTTAAATGACACTTGATCACCCGCTATTCCCCTATTCTCCAGAACCTATCCTCGCTTCACCAGGCTTTCAGATGCAAGGTTTTTTATAAAGAAATCTCTTTTCTAGGAAATAAAACAACTATGTGGTACCTACTCACCCTAAAGGACCAAATAGTTAGCGTGCCATTTTGGTTAGATAATGAAGGGTATGTTGATATTTTATCATATTGGGATAGTTGTTGTGATTCCACGAACGACCAAAAACTGGATGACAAATATATCCTACCTCCACAGTCCAAACTGTTCTGACATAGGTGTGGGAGGTACCAATATGATTATAAGTTAGGTAGCTTTATCCAACAAATTTGCTCTCTCAAAAACCCTATAAAAAGTGACTTCAATGAATTTAGAAAACTACATTCAATCCATTTCAACTATAAAATTTTCATGCTCAGAGCTATTTCCTTTTTTTTTCCTTGTCTTTTCTCCATTTATTTGGATGGTGCAATGCTAGGAGCAACTTGAGAAAACGGTAGTGCATGGAAGTCACACTTTTAACACCAGCAAAGGGCAAAGCCCTACAAAGATGCTATAGGAAAGGAGCATCAATATGTTAGAAAACACAGTTTTAAATTTTGGTTTAGGAAATGAATTGCAAGTCCCCTGTTTGATGGTAATGCAGTGATCATCAAAACTTAATTTTGCTCCCTTGTTTAATGTTAATGCAATCATTACTCCCTAGTTTGAAGGTAAAACAGAAATAAACACGTTCATATAAGTGTGCGCAAAACAAATATATTAGTGTTAAAATCTGTATTGAACAAAGCAAAAATGTGTATAAAATCTAAGCAAGGGTTAAAAAAAAAGAAGCAAATGATTAGACACTACGGTTAGATGCAAGGTTGCAGATCAATTTTTCTTAATTAATCATCCATTTTAATATTTTTATTTGACACGATCTAGGTTCAAACTTTAAATAATTTATTCTACTGGAATGCAATATAATATTGGCCAGTTCAGCCAACCTTCATTATTCCGAGAGAGAGAGAGAGAGAGAGAGACTAGGTATAATTTTATCCTTTCTTCTCCAGCGTCCAAAGGCAGCAAAAGCCAAAGTAAGAAGTAACCCCTTCCCTCAGTCAAGGAAAACAAGACAAGAACCTTTATCGTCTGGGCTTTTTAAGTATTGCTGAAACCCCCATGCTTGTTGTCTCTTCCGTTAATAAACCTCGAGTGAGGAACCGCCGCCGCTGAGATCGTATGAGGAGGTGGCTGTCGGACGGTTGTCTCAGCGGGCCGAGGCGGCGTTCCGTCAGAACCCACGACCGACCGGATCCCACGGTAAATCTAGCGAATCATAACTGTCTCCTCTCCGATTACCCGTTTCGAAATCTGATTCCTCTCTAAAATCTAATTTCTCCTCAAAAAGATCTCATCTTTATATATGTTCATGACAGGAGACTAGCGGAGGATCCGTGGTTGAACCACAAGGAAGCAATTCCACTGCTGACCCACAAAGCAGCGTCTCGACCGGCTCTCAGGTATGTCTCTTGTTGATGGCCAGCCAACCATTTTGCCTTGGAAAACGAATGAATTATGTTCGATGATTGCTGCTGGGCGATGTTCTGGAAGAATGCTTGTGTTGTTTCCATCGAAAATGATCGTAGATTTAGAAAGCGTATAGATGCAAGTAGATTTTGGATACGTGCTGTTGTTGTGTGCATAGCTTTATGTGTTTGCTGGTCTAATCTAGCTCAATGTACTCTATTGTGAGTTTACAATGTTTTGAGTGTTGTGTTTCTTTATCAGAGAATGGAAATGGCGGTTGATTTGCAAGTTAGTCAGCAGAAAATATCATCTTGAATCATGAATTCTCGGAAGGGCTGAATTACTGGCATCCCAATTGCTGTCATGCGTATGTGGCATCGGAAGTGTCTGGTCTTCTTGATGGAGTTAGAGCAAACTCGGGGGGGAATTATGCTGTAGTCACGAAGCGGACTGAAAGCTGGCAAGGTTTGGAGCAGGACATTACAGAGAAAATTACCATTGGTGTGAGATATAATGTCTTGGCCTATGTTAGAGCCTTCGGGGATCTTCAGGGACCTTGTGGAGTCCAAGCAACGCTGAAATTGGAGAATCAAGATTCTTTTATCAATTATTTATTTGTCGAAAGGTAAAATTGTTTGACCAATATGTTGAATCGGTTCTTCTTCTGTAGTTTTGTTTGAAGATCTCCATTGATAAGCATTGGCTGTTCTAGGGTCCTAGTTGCAAAAGATCACTGGGGGAAGTTGGAAGGTTCCTTTTCATTGACAAGCATGCCCAAACGTGCAGTGTTTTTTTTGGAAGGACCTCCTTCTGGTGTAGACCTGCTCATAGATTCTGTAACAGTCTCTTATGAGGTATCTATTTTTATCTTCTCAATTTATTTGACTTACTAAGTCACTTAATTTTGTTCTTGTTTCTGGTGCATGTCATTTGCTTTTATCTTTATGACTTTTTTCCTTTGAATCTTGTACCTACTAGCTTGAATGCTTCAGTATAATATTACCATATCTCTAACATTGAATTCTGTGATAGACAACAAGCACATGTCTGCAATTTGTTTGAATTCTTTAGCATTACTTCCTTCTATGGAGAAAAGTTGGATTTTTTACCTATGAATGGTCATAGCAAGAACCCCCCAAAAAAAAATCTGACTCCACATACAGGGTAGCTATTAGAAGAAACTGTCAACCTTCTGTGCCAATTACAAGGGTTATCCTCAATTAACCCAAGCTTCTGCAGTTCTTTTTCACTACTTCTGCAGGTGTATTATTGACATACCCCATCATTGATTCAATGCCTTGTGGCTACTCTCTCTGTAGTGCTTGTAAATACCATCTTTTTAATCCCCTCTTATTGTGAAATCTGTTGGTGGAATTCCTAAACTTTCTATATTTGCTAGAGAGGTTTGAGAAGAGTAAGAGAGCTTTTAATTGCACTGAACATGAACTGAAAATTTAGCACAAAAATTATTATCTCAACACACTTATCATAGATATATACACCGTGATATTATCATAACAAAGTTTTCCAACTGTTTCTGTTGTCTAATAGAAAACAGAGATGGTAATTGGTCCGCAGATTACTCACACAAACAACATTATCTCAAATCATGACTTCTCTGGAGGTCTTCATTCTTGGTGTCCTAACTGTTGCCATGCGTATGTGGCTTCTGAGTGGTCTGGTTTCCTTAATGGAGTAAGAGCAAACTCAGGGGGAAATTATGCTGTTGTCACAAACGTACTGAATGCTGGCAAGGGTTGGAACAGGATATCACAGGGAAAGTTTCTTCTGGTAATACATACTTCGTCTCAGCCTATGTTCAAGTTTATGGGGATCTTCAGGGTTCCACTGCAGTCCAAGCAACACTGAAATTAGAGTATTCAGATTCTTCTACTAGTTACTTATTTATTGAGAGGTAATATGATGAAAAGGGTATACTAAAATGGTTCCCCTTCTTGTTATTTATTGATTGGAGTTGTCTATTGTAGGGTATTAGCCTCCAAAGAACGATGGGAAAAGTTGGAAGGCTCTTTTTCATTGACAACCATGCCTAGACGCATTGTATTTTTTTGGAAGGACCTCCACCTGGGTTGGACCTGCTCATAGATTCTGTCACCATCTCTTCTTCTGGCCTAAAGCAGTTTGAGGTATAAATTTATCATGTTTATCGAGTATCTTCCCTGTAAGGTTGCTTTCCAGGCTAAAAAAAGCAAGAGAAAACAAATTCCCTTTTTCTCGTGGCATATTTCATTCATATAATCTTTGACAAACTTCATTTTTTTCAAATATCTTGGCCATTTGTTAGAATGTTCGCTTCATCTGTTTATATCTTTACTTTGTACTTGATAAAGCAATTCTGGAAGAGCCATTGATGGCATAGCATGTGACTCTTGTAAGAGAATAATTAAAAGGCTAGGCAATTAAGATAGAATGCCAAAATGTGATTGTTGGCCTCTACCCTCATATGTTCTGTTCTCTTATCACAATTTGTTACTAAATCAGACTTCTGTTACCTGCTTATTTTTTGAAAGGAAAAGAGCACCAGATTTGTTACCAATGGAGCTGAGACTATTATACGGAACTCTCATTTTGATGCTGGCATACATAATTGGTCTGGAAGAGGATGCAAGATTCATAGACATGAATTTGGAGGGTATGGGAAATATGTCCATTTAGTGGAAATTTTTGTTTCAGCAACTGAGCGCAGTCAAAGCTGGAATGGTATCCAGCAGGAAATCACTGGTCGGGTCCAAAGAAAGCTTGCGTATGAGGTCACTTCAGTAGTTCAGATATCTGGAGGTGCTAGTTCTGCTGACGTGCGGGCAACTTTGTGGGTTCAGGCACCAAATGGCCGTGAAGAATACATAGGCATTGCCAAGTGAGTTCCTATCATAATTTTATTATGTATAAGCTATCCTACATCATTTGTGATATATATATTTCATCATCCAGTGAGGAACCTCCACTAATTTACATGTCACAAACATGTAGTGTGATAGTCATTCCTCTTAATGTAGTTGTTACTTAAAACAGAATGCAGGCATCAGATAAAGAGTGGGTGCAGTTGCGGGGAAAATTCCTCTTAAATGGTGTTGCTTCAAAAGTTGTAATATTTTTAGAAGGGCCGCCACCGGGTACTGACCTTCTTGTCGACAGTTTAGTAGTAAAACGTGCTGCAGAAGTCCCATCTTCACCTCCACCTCATTTTGAGGTTAGTAGATTTAAGACCTTTTGTGTCAAGCATATCATGTACCATGAATTATAATCTAAATGATAATATGCTGTCTACAGATTAAAAATGAATTGTAGGTCTTCTAGAACACCATCTTTTAGAAATGTGGTGCCACTTGGGTGCTTTATATTACTAGCTAATACGCATGCAATGTGATTTGTTTGGAAGTGCCAAATTGCTAAAATTGTTGTTTTGACTTTTAAATAGGTGAAGGACAATATAATGGGGAAAAGAGAGGATATTGCTAGTGTTTATGAATTTGGTGTGATTCACTTGGTTCCATTGCAACTAAGGGCTTTCGTTATGTAGGTGTGAAAAAGTTAAATATGCCCGAGATGCTGGCTGACTGTGTCATATAAGCTTTCCACATGGAACTTCTATGATCAGTCAAAGTATATGATTTCAAAATATTGAGTGACTGATCCCAACATCTTTGGCTGATGCTAACAAATCTCTTGGCAATTTGCATAAAGGCCCATCATTGACCAACTCTAAATTCTTTCTGAGAAGGAAGTAGATTTCAAATTTTTTAGTTTTAAGTTGATTTCTGTTGCTATAATTCTGGTAATTTGGTATTAATGGTAATAAATATTGGGACTCTTCATCTGTTGGTTTATGTTTTGTTGCTTGGAGTATAAGTATATAATATTCACAAGATCCTTTCACATCATGTTTTATAATTGATGCTACTTGATATACATCATATTTTTAGAATTGATGCTTTGATTGACATGTATTTATGTTAGAAGATTCAAAATGATAGTTCCTATTTCAAAAAGGAAGGTATAAATGGGTCACACCCTTGTGTTTCAAAGTGCAAATCACCAGAGCTGCTTCATCGACAGTAGAGGGTGGTTGATCACAACAGTATTAAAACCTCTGGAGAGTGCTTGTATTTCTCACCACTTACTCTGGTCCCCCTTCTGTATGGAAGATCATGATAGGAACTATGTATGTGTTATCAACCAAATCAATTCTCTTAACAATGCCTCCATATCCTAGAATTGTTGATGGTGATTATTTGGTGTATAACAGATTACGTCATATGGTTTCTGGATGAAGTGGCTGTTAGGGATTTTTCATAATATTTAATTGAGATATGTTTCCTTACTTTTGTACTCATCAGACATGTTGTAAGGTCTCTGATTCCATAGAAACTTGATGAAGACTAAACTAGGTCCATGCCGTCCTTATATTCTGATAATTAAGAAACAACCAGCAGAATCCTGTTTAAAATGTTACAGATTAGAGAATGGTTGCTTCCAGAAAATCTCTAAAGTGCACTACAATTACTGAGACATCATTGTACATCATAACCAGATGGCACTATTATAAAGGACTTGACATGGTATCTAGAATAGGAAGTTATTTGCACTTGTCTTAACTCTTGCTTCTATCTTTTGTATTTTTTCATAGCAATACGACAGAGATATTTGGGTGCAAACTCATGTTCAGTTGCAAAATCAACGAAAAATGGACTGTCATTGAGAATTATCTTTACGAGTATCAGCTGAATCATGCCTGATAATGTTGTTAATTTCATGGATGTTCTGTGCAGCTATCAAGTCATGATACTCATAGTATGCAATGAATTTCACATAGTACATAGTGTTCATAGTTCATACACTAAACTACTTATTTTGATGATCCTTTTGAATGTGTAATATGAAGAATCCAATCGAATCATCATATTCTTATTTAAAGTAACACTTTAGAGATACTAGCAAAGAGCCAAGTTAAGATTAGCCAATAAATTATATTTGTTGTTTGATGCATTTGGCCTTGTTGAGATAAATTCATTAAATTTGCAAGTCATAAACTTCTGAAAAGCATTGCAGGAAAAGAAGCCAAACACTTCATGTTTCAGAGTATTGTCAAACATGGGCAGATGCAAGAACAGTTGAGCCAATTTAGGTTAAAAGTCATGAAAAAATGCGTTCAACATCAGCGTGGAATACAAGGAACAAAGCATCAAGCCCACTCATTTTGAAATGGAACTGCAAGAAGCTGCAAAGGAGTTACCTAAAGAACTTGATAATGTACAAGTTCCTAAAAACATAGTAGAAGATAGTCATGGAAGAATCTTCCTGCGATTCACATCCAAGGAAGAGCTTAATAAAGTAAATGATAATGAGGCTATGAACAAAGATTCTACTATGACATTAGGAGAAAAGGTTACACCTATCGTTGATCCATCAAAAGATGGCTGTTTGGATGCTGAATTTCTGGAAGTGGTTGTTAGAGAAGTCGGGAAACTTGATCTTTATGATCCTCATAAATCTAAGGAACAAGATTGCCTACAGGTTCCATCAAACCTTGGAGAAGTTGTCACCTTAAAAGAATAGACGTTGATAATGGTTTCTTCATGAAAGGCAACATTGTGAAGGGCAAGGGTAACATGAAAACTAATGAAACTTGGGCCAATTCAAAGGAGGTCAAGATTTACTTTTATCAAGAACAAACATGTTTGATGAGATCGCATATCAAATGGAGTTTAAAACTTACTCATAATATCACACTACATCCAATAATTGGTTCTATTCACACTACAGTAGTAGTGATCAGTAACCATGCCTTATTAGGGGCAGTTGTAGGATTTTAAAGTAGAGTAATGGAGTCTTTGGTTTGTTTACTCTTGTGATATGATGCTGCAAGGCCATCAAATCCTAGGTGTGATTCCTAGGTCCTGGGTTGAGTCCCATGTTATCTTCTGTATATCCTTTATTTGTTTAGCAATAATTTGTGTTTTGCTTTGCTTTTTCTTGATTTCTTGCATATCTGTTTTTCACCTTGTATTCTTCCTTGTCTTGATTCCAGATTGTTTTTTGTATCTTAACATCCTGTGGTCTGTCTGTAAACCTCACTGCTCAGATTAATCTTTCAATAGCCCTTTAAATCCTTTTGTTCCTTTTTCAGATTTGGTCTACTAGTTAAACCTTAGCTTTATAATCTATGGGTTCATTGCCACATCCATCATCAGTTTCATGTTAAATTCCAATTTTATGGTTCAGGTTCATCTAAATCTCAGATGTTAAAAGTCCAGTTCCTTCAGGTTTCAATCTTATCCTAAAACCTCTAGATCCCCTTCGCTTGATTGTCCTGCATCAATTGTATTTTGACTTTTATCAATTTTTACTAATAATGCTGGATGTTATAACCTACCAAGTATAGAACAAGTTGAAAAATGTAATCTGCATGACTTTGTTTCTGTCCCTTCATATTCTATGTTGTTTTCCAACGCATTTAGGATGACAGACTTCCTTGTGTTCAATGCTTTACTTCACATATGAACCTGATCGTTGAGGAAAGGCAATCACTTCTTTTTAAGTGAAGTTATCCACTCTGGTGCATATATGTCAAAGTGTTTGTTATTATATTTGTTCAAACTTCAGGATAATTCTTATACCTTTATTGTTTTCAGTGCTGGCTGTGCATTTCAGCTGCTTGTTTCTCATTCCCTTTTCTAAAATGACAGTAAGGACACCACACTTCAGGATAATTCTTATACCTTTATTGTTTCAGTGCTGGCTGTGTGTTTCAGCTGCTTGTTCTCATTCCCTTTCTAAAATGACGGTAAGGACACCACCTCTTTGGGAACAAATCCCAAGGTTTGGACCAGGAATTTGTCCTGGTGGAGGGGAGCTGCAACCACTGTAGCCTAGTTTGTGCCTTGTTCAATCTTTTCATTTGGAACATGATGTTGATTTTGGAAGGATGGTATAAATTCTTCTCTTTCTATCTGCTGCTTTGGTTTGTTAATATCCATATTGGCAGAATCAAGCACATCTTTGAAGTATAATTTCTGGCTGAAAGATCTTACACCATAGTGATCTTTAATGTTCTTTGCATGTCTTGAAGAATGGGATAACGGAGCATATGTTTGGAGAATATACTCTGTCCTATACTTGATCTAAGTATATAGATTCTGCCTATTTAAATTTCATTTTAGGACAAACTTTCTTCTTTCTGATAAGTACAGTGGCACTGCATTCTAAGATACAGAATTAATTTTGCAGAATGTGTTGTATGGAGTTAATATAATCAAGAACAGCACTCTTAATGATGGTCTAAATGGATGGAGTCCTCTCGGCTCATGTACTCTACGCGTATATACTGATCCAGACCATTTGTTTCGTTCGGTGGCCAGTAATTCTCCTGCACATGACCAACCTCTAAGCAATCACTACATCCTCACTACGAATCGCACAGAGACCTGGATGGGCCCTTCTCAGACAATCACAGGCAAGCTGAAGTTGCACTTGACATACCGAGTTGCTGCTTGGGTTCGTGTTGGCTCAGGTGCAACTGGTCCTCAAAACGTCAATGTGGCACTGAACATAGATAATCAGTGGATCAATGGGGGACACATTGAAGCAAACACTGACAGATGGTATGAAGTCAAGGGATCTTTTAGAATTGAGAAGCAGCCATCCAAAGTTGTAGTTTATGTTCAAGGACCTTCACCAGGTGTTGATCTGATGCTTGGAGGACTCCAGATATTTCCAGTTGACAGGAAAGCACGATTCAAATATCTGAAGGAAATAACTGAAAAGGTATCTCTGTTTTGCTGTGACTCCGATATTATTATGCTATACCACTCTACTAATATACTGTAGTAGTTCTTCATAGTAAGTCTTTAGAGGTATAATTAATCTCACAAACTCCTCTGTGAATTAAATTAATTGTCCTTGCATTTTTCACAGGTAAGGAAACGTGATGTTGTGCTAAAACTCCCTGGTTTGAACAGTGCCAGTTTACATGGTGCAACTATAAAAATTAGGCAAACACAGAACAGCTTTCCATTTGGGTCTTGTATCAATAAGACAAACATCGAGAATGAGGAATTTGTTGATTTCTTTGTGAAGAATTTCAATTGGGCAGTGTTCGGGAATGAGTTGAAGTGGTACCACACAGAGCCACAACAAGGGAAGTTGAACTACAAAGATGCTGATGAGATGCTAGATTTTTGTCAGAGACATGGGAAAGAAACTAGAGGCCATTGCATCTTCTGGGAAGTGGAAGATGCTGTCCAGCCATGGATCCGATCGTTGAACGGTCATGAGCTGATGATGGCCATCCAGAATCATCTCAAAAGTCTGCTGTCTCGGTACAAGGGTAAGTTCAGGCACTATGATGTTAATAATGAGATGCTTCATGGCTCATTCTATCAAGATAGGCTTGGAGAAGATATCAGAGCATACATGTTTAGAGAATCCCATCAGCTGGATCCTTCGGCTATCCTGTTTGTGAATGATTATAATGTAGAAGATGGATGTGATTCTAAGTCTACTCCAGAGATGTATATCCACCAGATCCTTGATTTGCAAGAGCGAGGTGCACCAGTGGGAGGGATTGGCATACAAGCTCATATCAGTCATCCTGTGGGAGAAATTATATGTGATGCATTGGATAAATTGGCAATACTGGATCTTCCTATTTGGTTTACTGAGTTGGACATCTCTGCAGTAAATGAACATGTTCGAGCCGATGACCTGGAGGTTGTCCTCCGCGAAGCCTATGCACATCCTGCTGTGGGGGGGGTCATGCTTTGGGGATTTTGGGAATTGTTCATGTTCAGGGATAACTCTCACTTGGTTGATGCTGAAGGCAAGATTAATGAAGCCGGTGAGAGGTACCTTGCTCTGAAGCAAGAGTGGTTGTCACATGCTGATGGGCATATTGATGCCCACGGAGAATTCAAATTTAGGGGGTACCACGGGACATACACTCTGGAAATAACTAGTCCTTCAGGAAAGAAAATATCACAATCATTTGTTGTTGATAGTGGAGATTCTCCACTTGTGTTAATTGTAAAGTTATAGCTTGTACATACATGATGTAAATTTTTTTCCCCCATATATACTGTTTCGTGTGTTATTTGTTTTCAGTTGTAAAAGAAATTATAGTGAACTGGATGGCCTTTCTTTTAAGGCTTTTATGCTACACATGGATTAATCTGAAGAAGCTCGGTGTTTGTTTGCTTAAAAGCATTCATTTCAAGAGTAGTTCATGTTAATTTGCTTTGCAGTTTGTGCAGTCCGATTCTTGTTTGTGTTGAATTGCAATCTGATCATGTTAATAAAGACCAAACTGATCTTATTTTGCGAATCTATCAACATAATAATATTTAAGTACATCTGTTTAATACTAAGTTGCTTTCATAACTCATAATCTTGTTTAAATCAGTCTTGAGATGAAATACCGGAGGAATTATAAAAAGGAAACTGCAGCTTTCCCTCAAGTTTAAATAATGGAGAGGTAATCTATGATACAAGTGTCTAGCATGAACAAATAAGAAAACCTGTTTTTTTTTTAATTTCATTACTCTGACAAACAAGCGTACCTTTAATCCTCTAAGGTAATGGAGCTTGACTTTATTAATCCTTGAACCAGCCCAGATGAAGACCTGATATATTTACTTCCGAGTTACTAAAACATATGTTGAATCAGGTCAAGCCGACAGCTTACAGGACCAGACTTGACCCTATCTAAATCCATGCATCACTCATTTGGACATTTCTAAAGATAATCCAAGGTGGACCCACTATGGCCAATTCATTGATCAATAAATCGATCATCCGATCCCAGAAAAAAATTAGATCCAACGACAAAGCATCTCAGTTCTAGTTCATGCTGTGGTAACCAATCCAACTGGCTTCTCTTCAATAGAGCCTAAACGGACAATATATAAAATTTTTCCGATTTAGATTTCAAAGTTATGCCAACCAATGAATTGGCAATTATACTCATTAGCATGTACAAAAATCCGGGTGAATTAAAGTGATTTAGGGTACAATGTAGATAAATGATAAATCCATTCCTTCTTCATTGTTGGCAAGTTTTTCTCATCTGTTCAATTACACTGAATTTATCACTGTTTAAGATCTTTTCTTGTACAATGTCAGTCTACTGAGAAATAGGCAGAGCCTGATGCCCAAACATAATTGTTTTTATTATTCACTCACATTGTAAGTTTGTGTACTGACGTTACTACCATGGAGTTAGTACAGTAGGACACCATTTAAATCACATTAAATTTCGTTCTTTGCGTTATTGCCCAAGGCATTGGGATGAACTATCCATCAATGTCCTTCACTCTGAAAAAATCCTCATGCCAATTAAATAGATCATGCATAACCATGTAATAGTTTCTCTCCAATTACTCAATCTTGTCGGTGTCAAGTGATGAAGGGATTAACAAATTTCTTACCGAGGCTTCCTCTGACAAATTTCTTGAAAAGTATCAGATCTTTAAAATTACCATCATAAGTTATCACTTGTACATTTACTTCATGAGAAAAGTTGAGAGATGAACTAACATACGATGTTAATGGCACCCATATAATCTTCTCCTGACAGTTCATGGTCAACTAATACTCTCACGTAATGAGCATGTGGAATGGAGAGGTATGGACCTTCTATTCATGTATGTGAGCTCATGCATCACCATGTGTGCGTGTAAGTTTTTTTCTGCACAAAGAGTGTTAATGTCATTGTAAGCAATCTTTTCCCAGCTACTTGATCAATAGCTTGTTGGACCCTGGCCCTTTCATCTTCAACTATCCAAGAGAAGTATCGAGGCCTTGAACTCACAAAACCAAGATTCCCTAGTAGGCTATTACTGTGTCTGTATATCTTTATATGACTTAAAAGCATTTGCACTAAAATTGTTATGCGGCAACTAATTCCAGCGGACCCATATGCAAAAGTCCCGGGTTGTAGTTTTGTGCAAAAAATGATTGATTTTTTTTTACGACATCAACCATTAGATCATATCTCATACAAATTTTAAAGCACTTCAAACCATCACTTTCATTTATTCGCATAGATCTCACAGTGGCCATTGTCTGGTCCAATGACGCACATCACGAGAAAAAATGAATCATTTTTCGCACGAAAGATACAACCCAAGCCTGAATATAGGTGCATGGACAAGGGGATAAATCTTATCCAGTCAATACACATATTTTGATGTGCTTATCTTCCTGTCTAACCATCCATTCAATGCTTTGCATCCTCTCGTCCCACTCTCCTATCAGAGCTAGTTAACATGGACGCTATGACATGGGCTGGCCTAATGATATTAAATCATACACCTAATGAACGTGTCGAGGTAATTGCATCCATACGGTTCCATGTGGTTGTCGTACGGTCGGTGAGCTATGGACCACCCAGAAAGCAGTTGCCACCTTTTAGTCCCATCTAGGTCATTCTGAGGGTCACATTCTCCGAGTGGTTGCATTCACTTGCTTATCATCCAACAACCGTTGTCGAGTGTGACAGGACTTGAGATCATGACACCATGGTGATTACTAGGCCACATGGTGAGTTATATTTGCATTTATTTTAATTTTTTTATACCTCTTCATAGAGAAATTATTGATTAAAATCATCTATTGGCATATATATATTTTGAAGCATCTAATAAACATCATTACATTATTCAATAATTTAAAATTTCAAAATTTTCGGTCTAATTCAAAAGTATTAATGGAAATAACATATATAGTTAATCATGATTAGTTATTTTCAATCCAATTTTATTGGATTTATTTTAAATCTTACAGAATGATGTGGCCATCGATGTTTATTTGATGATCTAAAGTTCATGAGATAGAACAGTTTTAACCAATAATTCTTCAGAAGAGGGAGTTTCCGTGACAGCTTTAAATGCATTGGTGTGCATCTATCACTAGAGTGTAAGTAAAAGCGAAAATCTAAAGAGCTTTTGGTTGATATTACGATGGGCTATGGTTGGGACATCCTTGTCTGCCAACTATTTTGGTCGCTTAGTTTTAGTTTGATTTGTTCTTATGCTTATTCTGTGTCCTACGTGAGATTCTTATATGCTACTTCTCTCTTATCTCCCTCAACAGATGATTACCGAAACTCTTCTGTTGATTTTGTTTTTTTTGTTTTTGAGAGAAAGATTATGTTATATATATCTATATTGCTCCAAAATATAAAGAGATCAAGGTATCCTGCAAACGGGTTTAAATTATACTCTTTCCTTGTTTATCTCCCGTGACAGCTTAGACTCCTTCTTCGGGTGAATTTCTGCTTCGAGGAATTTATTCTTTATAAGGAGGAGGCCGCAGCATCCTTCTTCAGAGAGAAAGAGAGTGGTTCCTTGGGCGCATGGGCTTGATTCTTTCCGCTGGTGTCCTCGTGCGGGCTTGCTTCTTGGTTCTTTCCCGCTGGTGTTCTCTCGCGCGGGTTTGGTTCTTTTCGCTGGTATTTTCTCTGGCGGGCTTGCTTCCTGATTCCTCTCCCGCTGGTGTTCTCCCTGATTTTCTCCTGCTGGTGTTCTATTGGTGTTCCACCTGTCTTCTTCCTTCTCGGTTTCACGGATGCCTTGTGCTGATGACCGAATGCTTCTTCGGTTGGTAAGGAGGTATTCATCTTGATTTTTTGCCGAGGATTGAGAAAGGTATCTTTACCTCAGGTATTATTTTGCTTTGATCTATTGCCGGGGCTGAGATTGGTTGATCCGATTGGATCTTGGTTGCCTTCTATTCGATATCCTGTTGCTTTCTTGTTGGCTCGGATTTGGATATTTTATACCTCATATTGTACCTATTTTTCGGGACGGATTTATAGTGGATTGCTCCTCCTCCCCGTGGATGTAGGCCTCTTGTGCCGAACCACGTAAATCTTGATTTTTTTGTCTCTATTTATTTATGCCTGCAATGTGTTTGGTGAATTGTCTCTAAGAGATTAAACTTTAGATCATAAGCCTAGATCGATCCAATCCGGTACGCGTAATCTCAACAATTGGTATCAGAGCACTTGGATGGCTGGTGACAAGAAATAAATTTTCAATGGCTAATGATCCTGTGTCTGTCTCTCACTCCACCACCATCAGGCATGAAGTGGCCGTCTTTAATGGCACGGGAGATTTTTCACTATGGAAGGTAAGGATGAAATATTTGTTGGTTAAAGAAGGTGTTGCAAAAGCCCTTAAGGGTATGGATTCAATCCCGGAAGATAATGAGGCTGCTAAAGAAGAAATTAATGAGAGAGACCTAGGAACCTTGTTTTCAGATTTAAGTGATAAAGTCCTACATAATGTTGTGGAACTAGATACAGCCAAAAGTGTATGGAAAAAACTTGACAGTTTATACATGGCAAAATCCCTGACTAATAGATTATATTTGAGAGAAAAATTACACACATTTCGCATGACAGAGGAAACTTCACTTAAGGATCACTTGGATGAGTATAATAAGCTCCTGTTTGATCTAGCAAATATTGGTGTCGATGTAGATGAAGAAGATAAGGCTTTGATTCTAATTTATTCTTTGCCTAAGTCCTTTGAGCATATCACCACTACCATGCTTTATGGAAGAGAAACAATAAGTCTTGAAGAAGTAAAAGCTATCTTGTTATCCAATGAACTTAGATTAAAAGTACAGCTTCAGTATCAGGCTCAGACTCCAGCTCAAGGTCTTACTGTTAGAGGTAGAGATGAACAGAAAAAGGGTGGACAAGGTAGAAGTAAGTCCAAAATTAGATTAAAGTCTAGGCCCAAAAGATC
>KE504865.1:116390-137257 GCA_000441515.1 Elaeis oleifera
TTCTTCGGGTGAATTTCTGCTTCGAGGAATTTGTTCTTTATAAGGAGGAGGCCGCAGCATCCTTCTTAAGAGAGAAAGAGAGTGGTTCCTTGGGTGCGCGGGCTTGATTCTTTCCGCTGGTGTCCTCGTGCGGGCTTGCTTCTTGGTTCTTTCCCGCTGGTGTTCTCTCGCGCGGTTTGGTTCTTTTCGCTGGTGTTTCTCTGGCGGCTTGCTTCCTGGTTCCTCTCCCGCTGGTGTTCTCCTGCTGGTGTTCTATTGGTGTTCCACCTGTCTTCTTCCTTCTCGATTTCACGGATGCCTTGTGCTGATGACCGAATGCTTCTTCGGTTGGTAAGGAGGTATTCATCTTGATTTTTTGCCGAGGATTGAGAAAGGTATCTTCACCTCAGGTATTATTTTGCCTTGATCTATTGCCGGGGCTGAGATTGGTTGATCCGATTGGATCTTGGTTGCCTTCTATTCGATATCCTGTTGCTTTTTTGTTGGCTCGGATTTGGGTATTTTATACCTCATATTGTACCTATTTTTCGGGACGGATTTATAGTGGATTGCTCCTCCTCCCCGTGGATGTAGGCCTCTTGTGCCGAACCACGTAAATCTTGATTTCTTTGTCTCTGTTTATTTATGCCTGCAATGTGTTTGGTGAATTGTCTCTAAGAGATTAAACTTTAGATCATAAGCCTAGATCGATCCAATCCGGTGCGCGTAATCTCAACAGATTAGACAAAGCCTAGTTTGTTTCGTGCAAAAAACGAATAAATAATTGTACAAATGTCCATCCTACACCCAAGGAAGAGCAAAGAAAGAGCCACCATCTTTCATAATAATCAAGAGACTATTTAATGTGTAGTTGAGATATCAAATTAAGCAAAGAAAATAGTATGACATCTTCGGGCTTGGATTGTATCTTTCATGTGAAAGAATGATTCATCTTCTTTCATGACTTCAATCATTAGATCACATAATGACCACTTTGAGATTTTATAGGTAATGAAGAAAGCTTGGATCTAGATTGAGACATAAATCGATAACTAACATTGTAAAAGAACACCAACCATTCTTTCATGCGAAAGATGCAACCCAGACGCACCATCTCCATGCCATTTGGCGATTTGAAATGAAAAGGAAAAAAAGGTAGGATATGCTTAGAAAAGAAATAAATTATAGTATGACTTAATTTGTAAGGAAAATTGGATCACAAAATTCATCTCACATCCATAAGCATCTCATACGGACTTCATTGGATTTCATAATCTGTTTTCTTGGTAATAAAAATTTATGAAGTTTAATATGTTTGGAGAAAAGAGGCTGTCGGTGGAGAAATTTTTGGGTAAACTTAATCCACCACATGTGATGTATACAAAGCCAATGCAAAAATATCACAGCTAGCACCATACAACGGTGTGTTGAGTGGTTAAACAATGGTGTGTTGAGATGGTTACAAAATTAAATAGCGATGTATTGAGCTGATTACAAATTTTAATTAAAATATTAATATGATATTTTTTTTAATGATTTTATCTACAATACATCTGATAGGTTAAGTCTATCCAAAAATTTCTTCAATCGGCTGCTCCAAATCTCAAAAATCGATCATCCGTGTGTGACATAATGGGTTATACCACGACGTGTCTATCAAAATAATAATACTCTTAGGTGACGTGGCTCTAGATTATTGATTCTAAAATTAAATAGATGGTGGTCCACAGCGTGCACGCCTGTAACCCTCCCATGAAAATGGAGCAGCGTAAGGGAGGCCATCTGAAATTAGTCATAAAGTCATATGGTTTTGAGAGTAGAAATTAATATTATTTTACTCAAGAAAATATACCCATGGCTAGCCATTATATATTCTAAATTTTGTCTATCCTAGTGTTGGGATGTAAACTAGGCCATGCAAATTTAGCATTCTCGCTTGAACGGTCCATTCTCAGATATGACCTACAGGTGCTGCAACAAGATACATGTACACCATACTTGATGCCTTTGAATTATAGCACCTTTCCTTACAAGATAGTTAATAGAGAAATCATCACTGTGAGGTTTATTGTATATAATGCTCATTAAGGATAAAGCAGTCAGTATTATTTGTCATATTAAATAAGATATTAATTTTTTCTTTGCATGAGATATTTGCATAAAATTGTCATAAATATTTGATTTAGAAGAAATATGATCATGATGAGATTGGATGAGGAAAAGATCAAACATCAAGCATTATTAATTTATTTGACACATGCGATGCATGTAAGATCAAGATGGAAGACTTCATTTTGATTAAAGATAACTTATTAGGGATGTATTAGAAATTTAAATTATTAGACTTCTTAAGATAGAAGAGTACATTGGATTTTTAATAAAGAAAATAAAAAAAAATTGTATAAAACTAAGAGGTTAGGTTTGTTCCAAAGTCCAAAGATGTGAGTAGTTCCTTTTCCTTTCCTTCATCCAATCATATAATAAATAAATAAATAAAATCAAAGACATGTCGAATGCCTGTCGAACATAAAAATTATGTTTTAAAAATTGGATCAAATTGCTTGGTTGAATCAGTTTCAACCATCAACTTGCCAAGCCTCAACCTTGGATATCTTCCTAAAATTGGAGACTAGATGAAAATTTGGCAAATGTTGTTGAAAATGCTCAAAATTATGGTTAAATCATCAATTTATTCAAATCACTCTAGATTCGATCATATTGGCTAGTTACTAAAACAATAAAATCTAATTTAAAAAGGAGAATTAGGACTTGATTGGAATCGCAATGAGGTTTCTCTAGGCTGCCTCGATGCCTCCCCTCCAACTCTTCTTAGCATGGACGATGTACGATCAATGACAAACCACCCACCACCCTTGAATCCTCTTCACAAGTATGTCACCCTTGAATCCTCTCCGATCCCCCTCCCTCCCTATATATATCTCCTTTGCGTCGCACCTTATTCTTTAAAGCATATGGTGATAAGCCAACAAATGATAGCTAACCCTCCCTCCTCTCTCTCTCTCTCTCCTCTTCCTTTGGCCCCTTGGTAGTCGAAGGCTAGAGACCAATGGTAAGATGGAGGCAAACTACCCTTTGGTCCCGTGATGTCTCTTTGGATTCTATGCTCTTATTGCTCTTAGCAACCAGAACTCAATGGTAACACCATCTACCCCTCTTGCTCTCAGAACATTCTTCTCTTATGCCTTTCTGGGATTATTTGTTTTCTTTTTCTCCTTTTTGGATTCTTTTAGAGAAGATCACTATTGGAATCCATGGAGAGTACTTTCAATTGATCTTTGTTGTTGATTCTTATAGGTTCCAGAGGGATTTTAATCAAAAATTTGGATTCAGATTGATCTCAGGTCAATGATTATCGACCAAAATTGTGTTTTTTTTTATTTTAATTTTAATTTTAATTTTTACTTTTCCATTTCAAGATACTCGCATCATGTTGACTTTGGTTTCATAAATTTGGAACAATTAGGTTTTTGAGGGTGAGAATAGCTATTCAAAATATTTTGAAATTGATGATAATTTATAACTTATTAAATGCTTAAGCTTTGTTTATTATGAATTAATTCTCAACCGATAATGACTAGCAAGTTAGAGAAAAGCCACCTCAATTTAGTTCAATGAATACGTTAAAGATGAACCTTGGGGTTAAGCAGTTCATTTTTAGAATGATTCTACCATTGTGGTGACCTAATTATAGAGCTACATTCATGGAGGACTCACTCATCCCCTTCTGCATAAATTGCAATCTTGTTACACTGCAAGAAATAAGGTATTAGCGACGGTCATTAGCGACGGTATTACGGATGGTAATAATTTCATCGCTAATAATTTTTTATCGATGACTATTAGAGATAACATTTTTGTCATCTCTAATAACAATTTTTACCGATAAAAAATAGTGACAAAAAATAAGCCGTCATAAAAAAAAATTATTTATTAAACTTATTAGCGACAACGGAAAAGATATTAGAGATGGCGCTAGCCGTCACTAATAATCACTAGCGACAGCACTATTAACATCGAATTTAGCCGTCTCAAATTTTTTTATTATTTATTAAACTTATTAGCGATGGTAAAAAAATATTAGCGACAAACTGAGCCGTCGCTAATAATCATTAGTGACGGCACTATTAGCGATGAAAATTATCATCATAAAAAATAAAAAATTATTTCTTAAACTTATTAATGATGGTGAATAATTATCTTCACTGTTCATTATCTAAATAATTATCATTAGATTATCATCACAAAAACCGCCGCGATCCATTAGCCCTAGCTATGTCGATCAATAAATTTGATTTCGACGGTCACGAACGACTGTATGATGATCTGATAGATAGAGACCATCGATGAATCCAAAAAATTACAACGATAATCTTGATGACATTTATAGTATACTATCAAAATTTACTTTAATCGGACATCATTATCATAATCAATTTAGTACGGGATGATTTCAACTGTTAAACAAAAAATGAATGATCAAAAGGCCAAACGACGTCTAATTAAGATGATTTTTTAGATAAATAATTTTTATTATTATTTTAATCTTTGTATGATGATGATCATAAAATTCAAACCGTGCATATATGAACCATCCATATTAAACAGATCTTACAAAAATACAAGTATAATCACTTAAGGATTTTAAGAATGAATATCAAGAGACATATAGTTTTGGATCGTTTATATACACGCAATTTAAATTTATGATCACCACCAGACAGACGATCAAAATAGTAGCAAAAATTATTATCTAAAAAATCATCTTATAATCGGATACCGTTTGGCCTTTTGATCATTCATTTTTCATTTAACGGTCCAAATCATCCCATACTAAAATGATCATGATAATGATATCAGATTGAAGTGAAATATTGATAGTATGCTACAAATATCATCAAAATTATCATTACAAATTTTGAATCCATCAGTGATCTCTATCTATCAAATCTATCAAATCATTATGCGGTCATTCATGACCGTCGAAATCAAAATTTAATGATCGACATACCTAGGACTATCGGATCGAGACGATCTTTTATGATAATACTCTAATGATAATTATTTAGATAATGAACGATGAATATGAACTTTAAATTTCAAATTAATAATTTTTAAATATTAATAGTTTTTAAAGGTTAAAGTTATTAGAGACGGCTTTTAGCGACGGCTCTCTGTTATTAGCGACTGAATTTGCCATCACTAATAGTTTTACAGACAGCAAGAGATGTTGCTAATAATGTTGAAAAAATTTATTTAAAATTATGAAAAATATTTTATCCCTGATAAAGTATTAGCGACGGCTATCCATTTTTAGTGATGAATTTTAACATCACTAATAGTTTTACCGACGGCATTAGTGATGGAGACTTGCTGTCACTAATACTCCACCACACATACCCAAGCATAGGTGGAGAAAAATTTCTCTCGCTCCTCATCTCTCTCCTTTTCCCTCTTTTCGTCGGTGCCCAAAACCCCCTCAACCCCCTCTCACCGATGCCCAAATCCCCCTTCCCTCCTCTTCCCTCATCCTCCCCTCTCGTCGGTGCCTAAATGCCCTCGACCCTGCATCCCTCCACGCCAGCGGCCACCCAACCCACCGACCCACCCGTGGACCCGAGCCCGCATCCCTCCATGCTCGTGACCACCCGACCCGTCGATCCTAATGTCGTCAGCCCAACCCCACAGCCCCTACCCGCCGCCCCAGCCCGTGGCCCCATCTCGTCGATCAGAACCCACAGCCCCGACACGAACCAGTGACCCCCAGTCCTTGCGCCCTCATCTTCACGGCTGCATCTCCGAGCCGACGTCCCCTCCTTGAGCTGGCGTCCTGTTCCTATCTGTCTCGCCCCTTAGTCCCTGCGCGCCATCCCGCCCTCTATTGTGAGTATTAGCAACGGCTAATGCCGTCACTAAAAATTATTTTTTAATTTAAATTATTTAATTAATTAATTATATATTAAAATTAATTAATTAAATATTAATTTAATTAATTAGTTAGATGTTTAATTAACATCTAAGGTGCTCGCTCAAGCTTGCATGCTCAAGCCGATGGAAGGTACCGGACAGCATTGCAAACACAAGGTTGGGATGTGCCCTGCATTCTCGAACCTTGAGTTCCAACTGGCATCCAAGGCATCCAGGGCGCGCTTAGGCCATTGGAAGGTGCTAGGCAGCATTGCAAATATAGGGTCGGGGCATGCTCTGTGCGCTCGGACCTCTAGTCCCAGTCGGTCTCCAGAGCAGCCAATCCTCGCACAAGGGCCGAGTGCATATTCTACGGCATCCCATAATTAGGTGTTAATTTAAATAATTAAGTAGGTGTTGATTTAAAAAAAATTGTATTGCATGGAACCATAGATCCATCTTATGATTAATGTATATATTCTATTATATCCTATATTTATATATTTTATACAGATAGAAGAATTATATACATTAATCAATTGATTGTCTACTATGGACAGTTTAAAAAATTAAGTAATTCTATAGGTCATTACAGTAATTAAATGATATGTTGAGGGTTCAAAAAAAAATTTGGATAATATTTTTTTTAATTCTCTCTATACATCTTCAGTCATGTGGGGAGAACTAAGAAAAATACTGTCAAAATTTTTTCGGTCCCTGTTGCGTATTGTTTGATTACTGTAATTGACCTGTAGAATTAATGTATTTCTGAATGGGATAGGATCTTCTATACCTATTAGTTGATGATAGAATATATTTACTATGTAAGTTATTTTGAATGATAAATAATTAATTAGCAGTTACTTTGTATTTATGTATATGCAGAATTCTTAGGTAGTGTGCCATGCACCGTAGTTGGATGGACCATCGAGTAGTCGATGGGATGATTCTGCTAAATATAGGAAGGGTGTAGAGTACTTCTACGATTTTGCTTTTGGGAATACAGCACTCTTACATCAATGACGGGTTCATTGCTCTTGTAACAGATGTGGCAATAGAGAAATATTTGATAGGGATACAATGATTGTCCATTTGTATAAGAGTGGATTTATGTCCAACTACAAGTATTGGTACCTGCATGGGAAGACATGAAAAAAAAGTTGCAAATGTTACAAGCGAGCAGGAAGGGACAGATAGAATGGTAGGTATGGTTATGAATGCGGCTGGTCCTGAATTTAACTAAGATATGAAGGATGATCTAGAAGCTGGCAGTGGTGATTTCTATCGTATGCTGAAAGATGTTGATAAACTATTATGATTGAGATGTAAAACACACACTGTATTATCAACTGTGTCAGAGTTGTTGAATTTGAAGATCGAGTTTAATACGACGGTCAATTGTTATGATAAGATAGTAACAATAAAAAAAGATGCTATCCAAGGATGAGAAGCTTATTGAAAGCTTCTATGCTTCAAAGAAAATGGTAAAAGGATTAGGTATGGGATACGAGAAGATAGATGCACGCTATAATGATTGTATACTTTTCTAAGGAGGGCCAACTCAAAAACTCATGTGACATATGCGGTGAAAGCCGATTTAAGTCGAGGCAAGAGGGTAAAATCAGAAAGGTATATCATGTAAGGTTCTTCGATATCTTTCACTCACTTCAAGGCTTCGAAGGCTCTACTTATCCAAAAGTACTGCAGGATAAATGAGATAGCACAAAGAAGAGATTCGCAAGCACTCCGATATGATGAGTCATCCGTCAGACAGTAAGGTATGGAAGCAATTTAACACTTGTCACCCTTTATTTGCTCAGGAATCACGCAATGTCTGACTGGGTCTATCTATGGATGGCTTTACACCGTTCAGTCATGCAATGGCCCCTTATTCATGTTGGCCAGTCTTTATTACTCCATACAATCTTTTGCCTGGGATATGCATGAAAAAATATAACATCTTTCTTACATTACTCATTTCTGGACCATGACATCTTGGTAGAAGCATTGATGTATATCTAAGGCCTATTATTGATGAGCTAAAATTCTTATGGTCCGATGGCATACGTACTTTTGATGCATCGAAGAAATAGAATTTTGTAATGAAGGTTGCATTGATGTGGACCATTATCAATTTTTCTGCTTATGGGATGCTGTCAGGATGGAGCACTTATGGAAAGCTTGCATATCCCTATTGCATGAAAATTATCAAATTATTTTAATTTGATCATGGTCGTAAGCCCTATTGGTTCGATTGTCATCGTCAATTTTTTTTCGAGCATCATCTTTTGCAAAAGCAGCAGGAGAGTTTCAAGAGGAATAAGATAGAAAGGACCATGCACCCCGCACCTCAATGGTATGGAAGTATTTCAGAGGGTATCTCAATTAGACGAAGTCTAGTTTGGCATGCTATTTGACAAGCAGAACCTCGGGAGTTTGGTAGAACTCATAACTAGGTGAAGCGAAGCATCTTCTAAAAATTACCGTACTGGTCCACCAATTTGATCTGTCGTAATCTTGATATCATGCACATTGAGAAGAATGTATTCGATAATATTTCTATACTGTTATGGATGTCAAGGGTAAAATGAAGGACAATCCCAAGGCTCGAGCAGATATGAAGAATATATGCAAGCGTCCTCAGTTAGAGCTGGTTGAGGTGTCATCTGAGAAATTTCTAAAGCAGAAAGTATCTTATACCTTAACAAGAGAGCAGTTGAAGGATATTTATGAATGGTGTGAAAATCTTAAATTTTCAGATAGTTATTCAAGTAATCTTGCTCGATGCGTCAATGTCAAAGATTGCAGATTCTATGAGCTAAAGAGCCATGACTGTCATGTCTTCATGCAACGATTACTCCCAGTGGCTTGGTATAATCTCTTTCCCAACTCTACATGGAGTTTTTTTATCAAGTTTAGCATTTTCTTTAGAAATATTTATGTTACCGAACTATCCACCGACCACATCTCCAGTCTTGAGGCTAGCAGTGTAGAGACCATATATAAATACATACATATGCATATATACATACATATGTGCATACATACATATATATATGTATATATGTATGTATACACACATATGCATATGCATATGATATATATACATACATATGTATGTATGTATGTATGTATATGTAAGTATAAGAAAGATAGGCCAAGCTAAACTGAGCTATATTTGAGTACATCTCCACTCAAATTCAATTAGATCTAAATGGGACAATTAAGATCCCATGTTGATAATCCAACTATTAAATGTGTTCTATTACCTCTAAATCAATTATATGATTTTAAGAGTCCTAATCTATACAATAAGTGATCAAAAAATTGGATGATTTAAATAAATAAATTATATGTATATATTTGTTAGAGTTTTTAAATCATATAATTTTTTATGTAAATAGTCCAAAAATAATAAATCACATCGAATAACTCAAATTAATAATGACAGTTCTTATATATTATTTTATATAGATCGGATCTGAACGGAGATGGTCACTCAAGTATAGCCAAGTCCAACTTTCTCCCTCTCTCTGTACACTTACACACATATTGATTATGATAATGTCACTGTTAGATTCCGGTTAGTCCAAAGGTTGAACTGGTGACCCACAATTTACTCCCTTTCCGGGTAGATGAACAGTTTCATTTTAAAACATTATGTACGATAATTATTTTATCGATTGATATCATAAATAATTATTATAATATAGAGCGTGGATTCTCTACTGTGCACTATATAGTGTGATGCACAATACATACCATCCATCGATCACACAAGGGATGATCGCACAGGCTTCACACTATGCGATGCATGCTGCATGCGGCCGCGTGCAACCGTCCATCGTGGATGGTGCCTACGATGCACTGTAATACTGTACGATCCATCACCGATATCACGGAGGACTCATGCTCTTTATATAACATGAAATAGATAGATAGCCGTATTAATCTTGTTTATTTACTGGATAAAATGATTAGATTTTAGTATTATTTTTTTCGAAAAAAGGAAAAAAAAAGAGAAGAAGAAGGAGAAGGCGACGACGACGACCAGACAATTATAGCTACATAATTGCCAGATGCGTACATATGCACTGTGCACAAGAGACTCCTAATTAAACCGTTCTAATGACTATCATAACTACTTTGTTAGGTAACAGCTATCGTTTTAAACCTGTTCTCTTCTTTGCCGTGACGTGCGACTGTACACCGTACACCCTCATTTCCGCTCAGAAACTTTCAAGCACTGTTACAAATACTGTTGAGAAATTAAAACCCTTAAGCGGCAATCAGACTACAGGACAAACCGACGTATATGAAACTAAGAATCACAGGATGAGTGAGAGAGAGAGAAGAAAACAACAGTTAAAGCGAGGGCCAGGCACGGCTTGCTCTTAGCTGGAAGACATGGCTGTCATGGGGGCTTTCCATTTCAATGAAGGAATCCCCATCTCCAATTCCCTTCTTCTTCGTCTTCCTGCGTATCTCTCTCCTCCTCTCTCCCTCCCTATAAAAACCCCCACCCTTCCGCCATTCTTTCCACAAACCGCACTCACAAAATTACCCTCTTTCTAATCCATCACCACCACCACCACTGCTACTATTAGTCTTGCTACATAGTGGCAGTGGGACTATGGAACACAGCAGTCTCTCTCTTCTCTTCCATCTCCTCACACTCGCCACCTATGTATTAGCCCGACCGGCCACCTTCCTCCAAGACTTCCGCATCACTTGGGCCGACTCTCATATCAAGCAGCTGCAAGGAGGCACTGCCATTCAATTGACCCTCGACCAATCCTCAGGTAAATAATTTAATTTAGCTCTTGACAAGAATAAAAAGATATATAATCTTTTATATAAACTTATAATGCCACGGTCTGGTGTGGTGCTGCATACAAACCTAACCTTATTATTATCTGCATGAATATAATTCAGGATGTGGGTTTGCTTCCAAGAGCCAATACTTGTTCGGACGGGTGAGCATGAAGATTAAGCTCATTCCCGGCGACTCCGCCGGAACGGTCACCGCCTTCTATGTCAGTGACTTGTCGGCATGACCTACATATTATTCTTTGCTCTTCCTTATGTTTGGACTACTAATGTTTGATTTGGGCAGTTGAATTCCAATACCGACAGGATCCGTGATGAGCTCGATTTTGAGTTCTTGGGGAATAGGACTGGACATCCTTATACGGTCCAGACCAACGTGTACACCCGTGGGAAAGGTGACCGGGAGCAGAGGGTCAACCTTTGGTTTGATCCTGCTGCCGACTTCCACACCTACTCGATCCTGTGGAACCACTACCATGCCGTGTATGTATTGCATCACCATCATGGAGATTTCCAATAATTCCAACGTTGAAATTCTTATCTTGATCTAGTTATTTTCAGAGAATAAATGCAAAGGCATGCATTCCTTTGTCTGCATCAACACTCGTGCGCTTTTTTTTAAAATTTAAGAGAGAGAGAGAGAGGAGAAACCTAGGACTAACTAATAAGTAGAAAGACAAATTTACATGACTATTACCTTTTCATGACCTCTTTGGCTTCCTTTCTTATGCACTGCATAGCAAAAGTAGACCCCTCAATTAATATAAAGCACCAACTCAACCACATATATGTGGAACTAGCTCTGGATCTATATGTAGCCAGCCTTTCTAACCTTATCACTTTACCGACAAAATGAATACATGCACTTATATCTTAATAATAATAGTGGCTTTTCTATTGGAGTTCCTTGTTTTGTTAAAACTGCTGTGGGTGGATACATGTATAGATTCTTTGTGGACGAAGTGCCGATCAGAGTGTTCAAGAACAACGAAGCCCGGGGCATACCGTTCCCCAAGTCACAGCCCATGGGAGTGTACTCCACCCTATGGGAGGCCGACGACTGGGCTACGCGAGGAGGGATCGAGAAGATAGATTGGAGCAAGGCCCCATTTTATGCTTACTATAAGGATTTCGATATCGAGGGCTGCGCCAAACTTGGCCCAGCAAGCTGCGCTTCCAACCCAAACAACTGGTGGGAGGCCCCGGCATACCGCCAGCTTAGTGCAATCCAAGCCAGGAAATATAGGTGGGTTCGTGTGAACCACATGATCTATGACTACTGCACCGATAAGTCCCGATACCCGGTCACCCCACCGGAATGCACCGCTGGAATTTGAAGTACCAAGAATGAAGACATTGGATGCAAGGTGTATATATAGTAGGCATACTGGTATAAGATCGTGTGTTGTCTTATTTGGTAGCTACGTAACATTGTCCACTGTGGTCTAATTGTACTAATGCATATGTTTGAGTTGTCTTTGTTTCTCGAGTTAATTGTGGGTCAATTGTACCAATGTATGTGATTGTGTTTATTTGTGAAGTTAATCTGTAAAATTGTTGCTGAAAGCTGTAATAAGCTATGTGCAAACATTGCTCCGGATACTTTTGATTGTCCATGGTTAACTTTGTCTGTTTCCTACAGATTTATAGTCTCTGTTATGCTATTTTGTACCTGACTTTTCACATTAAAATCAGGTCCTGTAATTTGTTTTATAGCCAACTATACTACGAATGATGTCCTCCCATCTATACCATAAAAACTTTAAATCTGCTTTGTAACTTTCCTGTTCATCGATAAATAATTGGTGGCTACTTCACGGCCTCCGTTATGATAAAAAACAAAGTTATGTGCAAACATGGGACAGAGATACAAATGAGAAAGAAATGAAAAATATCTATCACTTTACTGTATTATAACGAGCATCAGCATTAGCACCCTGTTTGTTTTTCGTCAATGGTGCGTTTCACGATGAACGGTTCCCATCGAGAAATGTCAACGAAGCGGAAAAAAACAAATCAGAAAGGAATCGCGTTTCCCGTACATGGAAGAAGAGTGGGCCGTGACACAACTCGTGATTTCGTCGCTGTATGGGCTGTTAAAGTCTTTTCCCATCACTTGGCCAAACGTGAGGCCCAGCTAGGTTTCTGGGTCTCTTTACTGCCACGTGTCTCGTGTAAGACCGGAGACCTGGACGGCTGACCGATTTATTCGCCTGTTGTCTGGTGAACCGTACCAACCTTGCTTGGTCGCGTGTTTCTTAAGTAGACCTGAAAAAGGACCCACGTTTCGTACAGTGATTTTATCTGTCGGCAGAGGTGGGGCCGGCACCACAAGGAGTTCGGAGTACTATTTAGGTTGGAGACTAGCTATTTGATGAAAAACATGAGCAAAATGGGTGGGAGCAGTGAGATAGGGACCAAGCGAGGGACACGGATCCATGGGATGATAGCTATCTCACATCATTGCACGGTCTCATCGAAGTCTCCATCACAAGGCCGGGTGGATCACCAAATCAGATTTTGACGTTATTGGGTACTGTTGGAGCAAATCACTGATCCCCGATTCTGGCTCTACATCGATCGAATGAACATATTACTTCGATTTATAATCGATTGACCGATCGACAGTCAGCTATTATCAATCAATAACAAACGATTTGATTAACCTCCGACCGAAGACCATCGACATATCAGAGATATCAGTCGATGGTCATTCGAATCTTTTACCGATTTATCTCTACCGACATATCAGTATTACCGACATATAGTCGGTCTATCTGCTCAATATACCCTAATCATTATGAACGATTATCGACTATGTGTTACGGTGATTAATGGGAATAAACAGTCCACTAATTCCATGATTATGATCCGATAATCTAGCGACATAAAAAGCGGGACCACGTGCTCGACGATTATATCAGAATCATCTATAAAAGGGGAGATAAATGAGCAGCATGGGTAAGATAATTCTGAGCCAAGACTCTGCCACTTTCAACATTCTTAGCTGTTCACCAACTCTCTTTCTAACTTAAGCATCGGAGGATCCCTGTCGGACACAACTCCGGTCTGTGAGGACTTTGTCTTGCAGGTACTCTTCACCGGCGATAGGCGATAGAAAGTTGGCCGCAACAGATACTAATGTCAAATTAGTTCGCTTGAGCACCTTGGAGATTTTTCTTTCTTAAATAAAATATTTAGAAAAGATGCCAAAGAAGATTCACTTTCATCCATATGAATCACTATTAGATTGCATGATGATCACATTGAGAACTGTGTAAATAAATGAATGAAGGAGCTCGAAATGCCCTAGAATCTACAAAAGATACAATCTAACATTCAACATCAGGAAAGAACATCAATCATTCCTTAAGAGTGATTCTCTTTGAAAATATTTGTTTGCATAGAAACCAAGTTGTTTTTTTTTTTTGTCTTTACTTTTTGAAAAAATCAAACTAGCTTACTGATAATGATTGCTTTGAAGATCTAATACCAAGCACGGTCCGATTAAGGTTGGAATAACTGGCAGATATTAAGGTCAAGCTATCTTCCATTGCCTAAAGCTCTGATAGGTAGAGCTGTAAATCAAGAAGTACTCCTAGATTAAAGAGTTCCACCAAAGAATTGACACAACAATACTAGCAACTTCCCTATTGCTTCTCAGCCTCCCACATGATAGTTGTGTAACTTCTATTTCAAAAGGATTTACACGTTAATAAGGATTTTCCATCTAATTAACTTGGATCTGTTTTAAGTCAAATGATTCTAATTTTGGGACAAACGAGGGTTTAAGGGTCGGTGTGAAACTATGAAAACAATGGTAAACCACTTTGAGATGTCATCATTCATTTTCTCGTGAAAATGCTTCAAGAAGTTGGGCTTTGAATAGTAAGAGATGGCTTAAATCAGGCCAGGAGTTTGATTCGTACGGCATGCTACTTTTTGGCCTTCTGAGATCCAACTTAAACTCCAGGAGTTTGACTCCCGTCTTCCTATTTGTCCTTGTTTACTACATTTCTACGCCAATTAATATATACTTAGTAGTTTTGGTTGCCTAGGAGCAGAAACCAGACATGTCTTAGGCAGTGGGCTTCATGATTGATTTCAAGTAGGTTAGCATGATCAAAATACCTGATTAGCCAATGCCAGGTGAGGATGGGACTTGAACCCAGATCAATGGTATCATCAGTCAGTAGCATGACCAACTCAGCGAGCTAGCACCCTCCAAGACATTGGCCAAATGTAAAAAGAAATAAAAGAAGCCAAAAACATGTATTTGGAATGTGAAAATATATATACATTCATGGTATTCAGTTTGTGCTGTTTCTGCACAACCAGAGCTCAGCTCAATGATTACCTTTTCAAGCTTTATCAATTACAGCGATGAAATAAACTCTAGTCCATATTTTGAGGTTTGCAGCTTATAAAATGGGCCAAGGCTGAATGGTTGCTAGCTTGTAGCAATAATTGCGACCTCAGCTTTAACTTGAGTTGGCTCATTCAGCAGATTAGATAACCAGCTTAACAGGAGAGGATGGCTAAAGCTAAGGCCAGGTCGAGCAACCTTTGATATGCCAATGCACAGCCTAACCAACTCAACCAAGGACAAAAGCGATCAATTGTAGCCCAAAACCATGCAAATGAGCTCGATGTGATAATATATAAAATCCAAGAGGTGACACTGGAGAAAACTGTTGAACAAAAAAATCACACTGGTTTCCTTTTTTGTAAAAACTCAATTGTAAGAACCAATTGTATCCACAATTTCTCTCAAATTCCCCGCCATTCCCCGCCCCAAAAAAAAAAATGCAGCTTCAAACATCATAGAAGAAGAAAAGAGATTATTTTTAAAAAGTTACATTTTTGTGGCTGCTGGGATTCGAGCCCAGGTCTCCACGGCCACAACGTGGAATTCTTACCACTAAACTACAGCCACCCGCATGTCATGTGTGTAAAAGTTAAAATGATAACCAAATTTTACTGCTAATTAGATAGCTTCCCTGCTCCTGGAATGTGCTTGATTTTATTTTTTTATCAGAGAGAAAAGAAGGTGAAGAATGGTGTATTCTTGCCTTTAACTGTGGCTATCTTCGGTTCATACAGTTGAACTAATAGCTTGTATATTTCATTAAAATGGATGCATCTGAAAAAGTAGATCATAGCTCAGAGCATCATGGATGTGCAACAATTTCTAAGCCAATTTGCCTAGCTGGAGACAATTTGATCGTGAATGTTGCAGGCTCAAGTTTTGACTGTACATGATGGTTGAAGACCAAGTTAGAGTGCTCCAAGATTTAGATATTTAATTAAATGTCTGATTATTGATTTTGGACCCAAAAAAATACATAGCTTCTTCGTGAAAAAGAGCACAGTCCATCCAACATATATATATATAAAGAAAGAGAAGTGGCTTAGCAATTTGAACAATTCTCATGCCATTGAACATAGCTTGCTTGAGGATGGTTTCAGGGAGACCTAAGGTGCAAATGTATATGACTCTAGCATAAGTTAGAGACAACCAAATGTTTAACCACCTCAGCCCACCCCTATCCATGGCCTTTACCTAAGGTGTACCCCTTTTAGGTAATTAAAGGAAAATGGAAGGCACCATAAATAACCTAACTAAATCAAGACAAACAAAATATAGAAGAAAGGTAGACCCACAATAAAGAATATATATAGCTTAATCGACATATATATATTTCCCATCAAATGATCATTTGACCACCCAGTACTTGCTTGAATGGCCAAGGTTGGTTCGGTTCCAAGTGGTATTGGTCCTTACCTCATCCTTCAACTAGTAAAGCCTTGTGTGAATTGTGTTCAATCAGCAAAATGGTGGATCATACCTTCTCCACTTGCCCCATCTTCAGTTCCATCTAGAAGGTAATTGCTCGGCCTTGGGAGTTCTTCATCCTCAATCTTCATTTGATTACCTCTATATATATAGAATGGATCAAACTCAACTTCACAAAGAGTGTTAGGTGCATTATTCTTATGTTGTTGGTGATTGCTTGAAAGGAGAGAATGCTAGATTGTTCCTTAACAAACACAAATCTCTTGCTTCCATTTCTACTGATGGTATTTAATTATGTTTTAATGACCAGTCAATCATCGAGGAAATGGTCGAGTTTGCTGTTGTTTGGGCAAAGATCAAAAGGTTCATTTTAGCTAGCTTAAACTGAAATCCTTATCGCTAAGGCTGAGACTTCTTCGAATAGCTTAGTTTATATATATTGTTATCATTTTGGCATGTTTCAGACCTCATTGAAGCAATTCTGTAACTGCTAATACTATAGCTATAACTCATTTGTTATAAACCATCTTGTATCTCTGTAACTACTCTGTCACACTCCCTTCCCCTGCCAAACTCTTTTCAACCGTGACCTTTGTCTTCTAATAAATAAATAGGTAGGGTAGCAATTGGGTCGAGTTAAGTCAGATACAAGTCGGATCGATACGGATCGAATAAAAAATCATCAATCTAAATTTATCATATTTATCAAATAGATCAAAAATTCAAATCTGAACATGACCTATTTATGAAATAGATAATCCGATCTAACTTGCTTAACATATTTATTAAGTGGTCAAGTTAGGTTAAATGAGTTAAACATATTAAATAAATTTTTAACAGATTAAATATGTCGGATTAAATATATTAGAAATAGATTAACCAGATTTTCAATAGGTTAAATAAATTATAAACAAGTTAAACGGATTATCTGACTTAACCTAATTTGAATCAAATATCTGCAATCTAAATCCGATCTAAATATTAAATGGATCGATCTGTTTATAATTCGATCTTATTTAATCCAAATCCTAATCTATTTATGATGGATCGAATTAATGGATCAGATCATATTTTGCCGATCTTATAAACAGGGACGATTAGTTTTCAATTTCCCTTGACCTTCAAAGGAAAAAAAAAAAAAACTAGTCTCGGCTCCAAACTAGATGGGCAGGTCCGCATACGTAGCGGGTGCGGTTAGGGCCAAATTAACCAGAGAAGTAGAAGGTGAAGACCATGTTGGACAATTACGATGCACTGGATGAGTACAAAAGGAAAGTAACAAACAAAAGATCAACAAGAATGGTGCACTCATCCCTAGGCCTAGCCACCGAAACCATATCATTAGCTGAATGACTTGGACTGATGGATCTTTGATTAGCTAAACCTAATGGATGTGCATGCTTGTTAAATTAGACCAAACAAACATATTTGATTATCTAAGCCTGATAGATATGCACGTCTGTTAAATTAAACCAAAGCTCATACTTCCTCTGAATAGCCGCATTAATAACTTTCGGGTAGGTGCCTCACTTTCTCAATTTTCCTTCGAAACCAAAAAGAAAAGAAAAGAAAAAACTAAAATTCCGACAGTGGACAACTACCCGCACCATGCACTGACACGAGGTTTAATAGTAGCTGCTGAGGCAAGAATCAGCGACATATTGGGATGAACGCTAGTCCTCCCAATGCTGAAAAATGGCCAAAATTTCTTGAGTAGTACAAATTTTCGTACTTTGTGCAGAGGTGGTGCTCCGGCATATGTACGTAGAAGGATGTGCTCAGCCATCCCTTTCTGCCATGTATCATATATAGGTACATATGTGCTAGCAAATGCTTAGTTCTTACCGCCATGGCCCCATCTTTGAGAAAGAACATGACAGTAACCTAACCAACAGTTACCATACTCCAGCGGGATGATCCAATGCTAGGGATCCTTGTACTGGTTTGGTAGGCTACCGAACAAGGCATTTAAGAGAACATGCCTCTATCTTTTCAGAGATTTTGGATGCTATGTTATGGCAGCAAATCATCACTTTGTTATGTTAAAGATTGGTTTTTTGAGATATAATATTTATGATCACAAGTCATATCCATGTACAGCATCATTAGTCTGTCAGTCGAGGCATGTAGCAGGCTGCTAAAGAGGTTTGAGGGGACAAAATTATATTCAACATATTTATACAAGTTAAAGCGATTATGCTACCTAGGCAGGCAGTTGGTCAGAGTCGCCTTCTTTGTGAAGAAAGCTAGTAAATCAAGGTTGATTTTATGATGTTATCATACCAATTTCATGGTGAAAATAATTGTACTTAATATGGCCAGAATATATTATATATGGCTATTGCAGTGTAATCCGGTAATGAGTTGCTATAAGTTAATTTTTTTTATATATATTTAAGATGGATCATCCGTACAAATCAGACTTCAAATTAACAAAAGAACATTGTTGCATTAAAAGGTTATACATGTTATTGTGGTCATGGGTTAAGAGATCGAATGATTCAGATGATTGGCTTATACCTCCATCTCCGCATACGTGAGGTATTGTCCATTTTGACTCAAAATCATCTTTAGGCTTCAGTGGGTCTTGAAGTTTCAATGGACTTTGATCATTTAGAGCCTCACGATTTTGTCTTTTAAAAATTATCTCACGTTGAGAAAAAATTTTAATTTATATAAGTTACGTTCTCTCTTGACTCATAATCGATGTGAGATTAATCGGAATCATATTATTAAATTTATTACTATAATTTATTGTTATAGCGTAAGATGCTATCAAAGTTTCACATGAATAGGTACTCGTTCACTTTTCTTTCATTGTACCAAGTCATTTATGTCGTATGCTCCCTTGCCAACCCATCTGCGGCTACGCCATTACCACTCTAAGAAGACCCAACCAACCAAAAGGCCCGACAAAGCAAAAGCTGCATGCAGCTGAGCTACTTCCTCCCATCTTTATAATAATACCTCATGCCCTCATCAAAGTGACAAAAGAAAAGGTTTCTTTCCCAACCCACTTCCTTCCGGGCCATATGAGACACCTATATCCACTCTCTAGCACTCCTCGCAAGCATAAAACTCCAATCACCAGCGCATGCACCGGCCACCTTCCATCCTTCTCATATTATATGATTTCTAACATCATCCACAACTTAACTTTTGGGAGTTGAGGAACTAACGCCATCAACCTAGCACTGTCATGCAACCCAGGCACCAATATAGCCCACGGGGTGGTCCTTACTGCGTATTAGTTATTAATTTCATGCCACAACATATGGTAGGCCAAGAGATTCAAAAGTGACTTAAGGAACACACTTTAATTCAAATTTAGTTGCACTATTTTATTTAGACAAGTGGTTGCTATATAACTAATATAAGAGGCACCCAACAACACAGCATGGGGTTGAGGAGTTCTAGCTAGACTCATTCACAACCACCATGACAACAGATCCAATGTATTTAAAAAAAAATTAAACAACTTGTGGTAAAGACATTGTACGTAATATGTTTTATCACATGATAAACAACAGCTCTTCATTTGAATAGCATTAAGATCACGTATTTATATTTCAGAAATACATCAATCTTTAGTACTGGAACAGAAAACTAGAATGTGTTAATAAGCATCACGCAATCTCCATGACAATGGTGATATGGCCACGCATTAATTACTGCCTCATTAAACAATAAATCACCTTCAAGATAGCTGCTTATCGGGTATAGGCGTTAGTGGAGAAAGATCAAGTTTACAGACATTGAAACATACGATAGATAAAGAAAGCCAAACATCTTTCGAAAACCGAATCATCCGAAGAGCTTTCACCTTGGCCAGCCATGCCGCACGTCTACTTGTTATGGAGAGGATTCGAACCAGTTGGTACTGCCCTCTTTCTTCCAAAGTAGTGTTGATAGAAGAGTAGTAAGTTGGTGAAGGAGAAGAAGATATCGATCCGATCTCTTGAGCCAGCGTGACGGATGCAGCGACGATGGAGACCAACACCATCGTTAAGATGATGACTCTGCCGAGATTGTCCATCGGTGATGAGCCCTGACTGGTCGATAAAATGAGAGCTTGATGGGGACTCACCTTTGCTGGTTATGGATTATGATGGTGGAGAGGAAGGGAGTACCGCAAAGGAGAGGGAGAAGGGATGGCAAGGACTCTTCCATCTCTAAAGGAACAGGAAAGAAGGAGAGGAGTAAATGGACCGCCAGAAAGCTACCCCAGAGGCCTTTGATCGCTCACCGGCTCAACATTTAGTGCTCATCTCTAAAGGGAACAAAAGGCTCTTCTCTTTTCTTTTTGCACTCTTGTTAGCCCCACCAACTCTTAATT
>KE504865.1:152652-188092 GCA_000441515.1 Elaeis oleifera
GCGTCATCTGCTTGTTGTAGTTTTCTTAACAATAACAAAGACATTAAACTAAAGTTAGTATCGACCTCTATATATATATATATATATATAAAGAAGGAAAAGGATTTACCAATAAAGGTCATAGGCCATGATCAAATGGACAAAAATGGCCAGCTGACTGCATGGAAAGCATGCCAGGTGCAAAATATGTGGTCTGTGCACGTATCACCAAACAACATAATCCTCAAACATCCAAGATTGTCTAGTAAAAGCAAAATTTCCAGCAGCTTCATTCAAACAATCTCTTTTTCTAATATTGAGATTTTCATCAACTTGCACAAAACCGGAGTGGCGCGGCGGAAGCATGACGGGCCGACAACCCACACGCCCCATCATCAAACCCTGGCTACGATAAGAGTGGGCTTCCTGCCTACCATTTTTCACCTTGTGTTTTTTCCCTTGTGTGGGTGTGCAGTATAAGTAAACTTAAGACATGCACATTAATGCAGATTAATTAACATCTATGTTTACACTTTTCTGCTCCTTCTATGGAAATACATATAATTTTCTCTCTTTTCTTTGTTTTATCTTCATTTTCAACAGTACAATAAATTTAGGACATGCACATATATGCAATTAATTCTTTTTCATGCCTTTCCTCTCTTTTCTAGACAATACAATAAAATCCCAGGAATTTTTACCCTTTCTTTTGTAGGACATCCATATATACGCAGATTGGTGGTCTTTAGAGATTTTCATCAATGTCTATTTGTGGATGTTGAAGAAAGGTGGAAACAACAAGCACCATATTTGTATCCCTTGAGGGCAAAACACCACTCAAAATTAAAAGAGAAGCAAAAGATGAACCAAGCCCACATGTAACTTTTAGGGATTATCTACACCAAAAGGTTTATCATTGTGCCTTCTCATCTCCTAAATAGACTAGCATGCCTCATTTTGCACCAAAACATAGTCCAACAATTGCAGTTAAGGACATCACATATGTAGGTGTCAGTTTAGTGGTCGCACATCATCCAGATACTGATTTTAAGATAAGCCAACTCACAAAGTCACAATTTCATTCTTTGTTCTAGATATGCACACAGTCCTCTTTTAACGAAATCCATATCACTCCTTTTCTCTCTCTATATATATTTCACGTGAGACTAAACCTCATATGTAATACTCAACAAACAATATTATTTACATATTTATCTTTTTTTTTTGAGTAGAAGAGGAGGAGGCGAAGAGCTTCCCCCTATTTTATTAAACAACAAATTCAAGAGATAAAATTCCAGAGGTGATTTACATATATATTTATCTTATTCTTGCATTTCAAGTCCTTTTACTTTCAGGGAGACAAAAGCAAAATTGTTCACTCGGTCATGCTTGCAATGAACTACTAGGACAATTCATTTGGTCCAACATATTGATTTACAGTATTTGTCCAAATGACACAGCTTTTGCTTTCCAATAGTATTTGCAATAAAGCATCACCTTTATGGACCCCAAAAACCATCAAGATAATATTTGGAGAAAAAAAACAAATCAAAACACAGCTGATCCCCCTATAAACATTTTTCTGAAATATTGCTGGATGCCACTGCCTAGGCTTTGAACCAAGGAGCTCTCACATTTGGAGAGCGATGCTAACCTGCTGAACCAAGTCTGGTAGGCTATCCTTAAGAGCACCAAATTGAGTTCTACATCCTCATAATAAACAAACCTGAAACCCTATTATGCATCCCCACAATCAACCTTCTAGTTTTGATCACTATTTGAAAATCCTCACCTAGCTTCGAAGCTCAACTATTTGGTCCCACCATAAATGCAAAATTTAGCCGCACCAATTTTCATGTTTCAGGTTTACATGATGGTACACCTCCATAAGACAAAACTATCCATATTTTACCCATCATTCTGATCTTCAATGCTGCACTGTTGTTCACTAGAAAGTTTCAACATCATAGGACTCTGAGGTTTCATCTGCTATATAGTTTGGAATATGCAATGTGTGCAATTCAAATAAATCGAAGAAAATATAGTGCCTGGACAGACAAGTAATATTCTCTAAAGGATACATCCTGTGACCATATTTTAGCTACCAAGTGATGTTATTTCAAATATCATAAAATATCTTTAATAGGTTTCTTAATCTTTCCATTATATTACTTTTCCAACTTTTAGCTGTCTTCTCCTTTGGTAAGGAATGTTCATTACCCACAAGTAACCATCTGGGGGAAACATCCTGAACGAGACAGCTTTAGTGCTTCTATCTACTCTTCACAACCCTAAGGATTCTATAAACAGGGCAGAGACCTGAGGGATGAGATACAATCACACAAACAGAATAACGTTTCCCATTTTGACAAGCGTCATTTTTTGATTTACTATTTATGAGTTGCAACTGTTGGCAAGAGGTTTGTGGTGTTCTCAAGACTGACACCTGCAAACTCCAAACTCCAGAAGATGTTCTGCAGGTTATATTGCCTTGGCCAGTTAGCAAACTCAAACATTGAAAAAAGCATCCACATACTTGAAACCCACAACATCTAACTCATATTCTCATTTCCCACTTCATCCATTAGACACTTCGCAGTCATCTTGGTAGCCATATTCCATGGTGAAAACACCTTAGGATCAGCCTATACCTTTCAAACATATTTAAACTTACTTCCACTTTCCACTTTAAATCATATCTTGGTTTGCTGTTAAGATAAATATTGATAGGAAATTATGATCTGCAAACCACAAGTTAAAAATCCTGTAGGTATAGAATAAACATTGAACCTCACACTGAAGAAGAATAGTTTTTTGATTTAAAAAAGAAAGGTATATATCTCAGCTTTGCATGCACCTTCTTGCACTAGTGTAATTAATGCTGTTAGTTCCTTAACCTAGAAATCATGCTTTGCTAGTATAATTTGTACGTTTATCTTCTACCATAAAGACTAATTATATATGAGCTTTCGACAAAAACATGCAACAAGCTTCACCAAATTGCTAAGCTAAATAGATCCTTTCAGCTCATCAGGCAAACCTCAGTCACCACCTAAATTGCATTTCAGATAAAGGGACCATGCTTGCAAACCTTCTGATAATCATATAAAATGTCTGACAAAATATTCCAGGAGCCAGACTTAAAGCTCAAGCAACCTAACAATACTTAAGAGACGTCTATAGCGAGCCAAACTTGCACAACCTTGGCACAACCTTCACAATAACTTTATATCTTAAAGGTCCATGGATTTCACCACGATCAAAGTACGTTTTATCATTAATAAATCTTTAGTGAGCATCTGAAATTGCACAAGAATTGTGCCAGTACATTCAGTAATTTAAAAGCAATGCAGATAGCATGCTTAGCAAATGGTTGTATGAAACTTGCCATGACTAGCCTCATGCAGTCATGCACTAACACATCAACCATGGAAAGAAAACTGGATCTTACCACCAATGAATAAGGATTGAAAACACATGTATGCGTGAGATGACCAGGCATGCAATCCATACAAACAGTGAGGTAAACCAGCTGACAAGCAACACATGCACGCATCCAGTCCATCATGGGCATGGGTGCATATAGCAGGAGGTGGCACTATAGCGGCAAGATACAAAAAGATGCAACAATGTTGAACGTACTTACACCAAAGAACCAGAGGGATATGTCTGCCGGATGATTTGGAAGGTATTCACATTTACTTAGACTGCAAATGGTTCAGAAGGTATTCACATTTAGGGTTAGTTTGGATATTCCTACAGGATTTAGCAGAAACCGTATAGGAATCAAGGCCTGTTAATCCATTTGTATTTCTAAAAGCCTATCCAAACCCAAACTGGATCCCTGCTTTTGTGCTGCAAGAAGGAAAAAAAGACCTATAGAGGATTTTTTTTTCTTCCAACAGAATTTGGGCTGATGATATTTACCTAATACAAAAGGCTTTTCCCAAATGGACAGCCAGATATCTAGATAAATCCAAATCAATTGGTTGACCCTAGAAGGGGTCTGAGACCTACCTATTATGTCCAGGTGTTTTCCATATTTTTCACCATCCATGATTGTTTATGATTGACCTCGATTATATAGAAATATAATTATCTGCACAAGGTGTCAAACGAAACACCTTAATTTTGAGTTCGTGGTTCGAGGGGTTGATCCATTACTATGCTTGAGTCTAAAACTAATAAAGAAAAGGATCACCTGTTTATATATTTTGTATTATGCATAATGATTTTTGGTTTATAACGGATACAAGATTCTAAATTTTGCATACATATATAATAATATATAATATTTGACTATTTTGATTGTTGTAAATATGATTTCTGATATTTCGAAATATAGAACAAGGAATGCTATACAAATTACTGAATGATCTCTTGATTGTGTAAGAGGATTTAGACTAGTCATGATGTGGATCATCGATCAAAGACCCAATCATGACATCTCGCATTACCAGTCATGGGCCAAATCATAGCACCCTTGTATGCCACCACGAACCGAAATGCAGATACACTACGAGAAAATAGTCAATCAGCGACAAAATAATTTGCTATGAATCATAATTTATTGCTAATAACCATCATAAAACAACAAAATAAAAGGTCCATCATGAAACATTATTTAAATAATATTTTGGTAACAAATTAGATTTTATTACTAATTTTTGCCACATTTATGGCGCCAAATTCTCTCACTCGAACTTTTGGTGGGAAACTTTTGGCAACCATTTATGATATTTTCGTAACAAAAATATGGTCACAAATATCAAAAATTTTAGTGACGATATATTTTGTGATGAATTGATTATTAATTTTGATGATGATGTTAGAATCGTTTCCAAATATATACTCAAAGATATATAAAGTTAATAAATAATAATTATTTTTAATAAATTTAATTCATCACTAATATTTCCTATATTTGACATCAAAATTATATTTCATTACAAAAAAATCATTATTTTTTGATGAGGATGACATTTCATCACTGAATATTTATTTATTGATGACATATACAATTTTATCACATAATGTAGATTTAGTAAAGAAATAGTATTTCATCATATATTTTTCAATATACAAATTTACAACATAATTTTTTTATTACTAATTATCTAATTAACTTTTAGTAATAACAATATTTCATAGTTAAACGTATTTTTATTAACAACATATATAGTTTTATCGTAAAATACTAATTATTTAATGATGAAATAGATTTTATTACCTATATATCATTATATAGCTTTTGTGATAGAAGAGTTTTTGTTACAAATTATTTATATAATTTAGTGACGATAATGTTTTATCATTAAATATATATTTATTAACAATATACATAGTTTTATTGTAGAATATTAACCATTTAATGATAAAATGGATGTTGTCATCCATAAATTGTCTTATAACTAATAATTTTTATGCTAATTATTTATGATTTATTTTTGCCATTATAGATTAGAAATGAATCAACCATGTAACCAAGTAATAGTCTAAGATAAAATTATGAAACTTGCATAGAGACCGATTTGTAAAAATTAATTATTAAATATAAATATCATAATATATTTGTAATAAATATATTTCATAATGCAAATATATTTAATAAGTACAATAAAGTATTATTCTACATCATTAGCTAATATTGTCATAATGGTTGAGTACTAGGTTACAAATTAAGAGATCTTAGGTTCGAATCTCTGTGTGTGTGTGTTTGTGTGTGCATAATTATTCTTTATATTTAGAATTATAAGCACATATCTATTACATATATGAATCCGATTAGATTAGAAAGTAATTTCAATTATCTCCGTTTGTGTGTGCATAATTATTCTTTATATTTAGAATTATAAGCACATATCTATTACATATATGAATCCGATTAGATTAGAAATTTATTCAATTTAAATCCGATAAGATACTGACCACGAAAATAAATTCAATTAAATATTTACTCATTTATAATCCTAATTTGCAATGAAAATATTTTTATCTCCAACACACCTGATTCGAGTGACGAAATACTACTGTTGCTAAAAGCCATTATTTACAATAAAAAATTTTCACCACCAAAATTTTTTATGATGAAAATGCTTTCATCATGAAAAAAAATTTCGTAGCAAAAAAATAATACATGTGACCTTTAGAACTAATTTTTTGCGATAAAAAAGATATTTAGGCAACGTTGTTTACTTCTAGTTATGAATTATTTTGTCAGAAATTATGCATATGTTCGGAATAAAATTCATTTCATCATAAATATTCAATATTTTGTAATGAATTACTATTTTTATCATTAATGACTTTTAGCGATGGGGCATTGGCTACGAACCTAGTGACAATTTTTTTCATCGCCAAATATTTTAGGTGACAATTTATTTTTAGTAACAAAATTATTTTATGGCTAAACGTATAAATTCTTGTAGTGATATTCTCGTTTGCCGCCATGAATGAAAGCACGATTATTATGAATTGCCACCACAAACCACAGTTTATAATTTAACAATCATAAGTCAAAGCATGATCATGATTAGTCCAAACTGAAATATAACTATTGATTTAGAACATGTTAATAAAACGTGAATTGTAAGTCACATAAATCCATGGATGATAATTATGATGAATTAGTGATAATACATGATTTGCAAGAGATATTTATATAACTATCAAATTATATTACATGCCTGACATGATTTCTCTAATTGATACTGCTCATTATTTTCAAATGATATTATTGTATTAGTGTAATTGTGATGGTATTCTTTCTTAACTATAAAATTCACAATCTCAATTCTCTCTTTTCATAGAGTTGCGGGATCCACGGCATTGGATGAATTTGAGCATGGAGTTCAAACAATGAAATTATTTTATAAGTTTTGCATGATCTCTAGGACTTGCTGTAGGGTTCATACGGCCGTGTCACATGGTCGATTTGGATGACAGATTTAAAGCAAGGCATGACACAAACAGAAGGAGCATCATGACTCATTCTTTACATTTCAATTAGTTAAAAAGTAGACTATCTTTGTTCTTTTAAAACCATCCAAAGAAGTAGAAAGAATGGGAAAATTATTACTTCCTATTAAAGCACCATGTATAGTCTAAAAGAATACTGCTAAGCAAAGTTTACATAAGTGAAAATCAGATGGATTAAACACGGACAACTTAATAAATATTTTAAGGTGAGGCCCCTTCTCTGAAGCAAAGTTAGCCACATGTCAAATATGCTAACAAGAGACATTCGAGACATTAACAAATTTTGCAATGGCTATACATGTTGAAAGCATACTTGCTCATCCTAGTGAAGGTCCTCCAACAAGATAGAAAAGTACAATACAACTTAAAATGAGTTTTAAAGAAACCAAATAATCATCTAATTATCACCATTTTTCAAACAACAAGTACTAGTTAAGTTCAGAACAATGAAAATGAATTTGGAAGGCATTTTTGATTATTTGAAACAAATGATCGTACAGCTACCATGAGATTCATGCTCAAGACCAGCATTGACTTCAAAATCGAAGAAATGTGTATGTAAAAAACCATAGATATATCAATGCATTGCCACAAAAAGATTTATGTCCCATGTCAGTTCAAAAACTCCAACTTACATTGTCTGCAGTCATAGATCTCATACGTAGTCCCAATATCATAAACTCATAGCGTGACAAACACTACTATAGAAAGTCTATGGCAGTATTTACTACGACAGCGATTCAAAAACCGCTGCCATAGAATCTACGGCAGCAGTTATGAATAACCACTACCATAGTTTTGACATATGACAGTGGTTATACATAACTGCTACCATACATCTGATATATAATAACGGTTAATCAACCGCTGCCATAGGTTTAACCTATTGCAGCGGTTATATGTAACTGCGGCTATATCTCAAATCAATGACAGCGATTATTTATAACCGCTGCCATATCTCATAACTATAGCAGCAGTTATACTAACCACTGCAATAGACCTATAGCAGCGATTGTTTAACCGCTGCTATATAGACGGAATATAATTTTTTTCATATTTTCTCTGAATATGATATAAATTTGAATTTAAAATCCATCTTCACCACTCATTATCTAAATAATTATTGTTAATGTCGTAACAAAAGACCACCTCGATCCGATAGCCCTAACTATGTCGATCAATAAAATTTGATTTTAACAGCCACGAACGACCGCATAATGAACTGATAGATAGAAAACACTGATGGATCCAAAAACATGCAACAATGATCTCGATGACATTTATAGCACACTATCAAAATTTTACTTCAATCAGACATCATTATCATGGTCAATTTAGCACGCGTGATTTCAGCCATCAAATAAAAAATGAGTGATCAAAAGACCAAATTGCATCCTATTAAGATAATTTTTTAGATAAATGATCTTTGCTACCACTTTAATCATTTGAACGATGGTGATCATAAAATTCAAACCATATGTATATGAACCATCGGAGAACGGATACTGAAGTTACGAGAGGAGCTAGCTCGTATTTGTTTCGATCAAAGAACGGATACTGAAGTTACACAATATCAATCAAAATCTAAAAGGTGCCACTTTAATTATTAGTCCAGAACCACATAAATCTTACCTTTCAAATATGAGCTCATTCTTCTTTTGCAACTTCAGTATCCATTCCTCGATCGAAACAAATATGAGCTAGCTCCTGCAACTTCAATATCCATTCTTCGATGGTTGATATACACGCGGTTTAGATTTTATAATCACCATCGTTCAAACAAAAAAATGATAGCAAAAATTATCTAAAAAATCACCTTAATCGGACGTAGATTGACCTTTTAATCGCTCATTTTTCATTTAACGATCGAAATTATCCCTTGCTAAATTAACCATGATAATGAGTCCGATTGAAATGAAATTCTCATAGTGTGCTACAAATGTCACTGAGATCATCATTGCAAATTTTCAGATCCATCGATGATCTCTATCTATTAAATCATTATGCGGTCGTTCATGATCGTCGAAATCGAATTTTATTGATCGACACAGCTAAAACTATCGGATCGAAACGATCTTTTATCACAATACTCTAACAATAATTATTAAATAATGAACGATAAATATAGGCTTTAAGTTTCAAATTTATACTATATTCGAAAAAAATATGAAAAAATTTATATTTAGGCTCTATAACAATGGTTGAGTAATAACCACTGCTATAGGTATATTGCAGCAGTTTTTAAAACCGCTGTCACAAGTCTATAACAGCTGTTGCCACAATCATTGCTAAATGTCTATTGCAACTGCTGCCATTGACCTATAGCAGCGATTTTAAAAACCGCTACCATAGGTTTGAAATTTTTTTTCCTTCACATCCTTTCTTCATTTCATGCTTCGCTCTCTCTCTCTCCTCTCTACTCGAATCTAACCCCCCGCCGCCGGCCGGCCGCCCCTCCCTCTAGCACCACCGTCGGCCCACCCACCACCAACTCTGACCCACTCGACCCCAGCCCCTCTAGCACCGCCCCCTCCCTCTAGCGCCACCCGTCCCTCGACCCCCTTTGGCCCCGCGCCTTGCCTCCCTCGACCCCGACCCCTTTGGCCAACACCCTCCTCCCTCTAGCGCCGCCCCTCCCTCGGCCCAACCCTCGTTGGCCGCTGCCCTCCTCGACCCGACCCCTTTGGCCGCCGCCCTCCTCCCTCTAGCGCCGCCCTTCCCTCTAGCGCCGGCCCCCTCCTCGGCCCGGCCACCTTTGGCCGCCGCCCCCACTGTCGCTTCCCTTCCTGTAGCACCACTGCCGGCGACCTCGCAACTCTACGTGACCCCTCCCGCAGCATGTATGTATTTTTTTAATTCATTTCATAATAATATTTATCATCATTTATAATATTTATAATAATTTCATAATATTTAAGAACCTCCGTCGGTGGGTTCTGAGCTGTGCCAACGGGTTCTGTGCCGTGTCGGCTGCTGTGGGCCGTGCCGATGGGTTTTAGTCCATCGAATTCTACATTATACCGTCGGATTCTAGGCCGTGCCAGGGGTTCTGAATCGTGACCACAAGTTCTGGATCGTGCCGTCGGATTCTGACCGTCGGGTTCTGGGCTCTGTCGGTGGATTCTAGACCGTGCTCATGAGTCCTGGACCGTGCCGGCAGGTTCTGAGCCGTCAGATTCTGGGACATGCCGACAAATTCTAGATCGTCGGATTTTGAGCTGGGCCATCAGATTCTGGGCCATGCCGACGGCTGTGGGCCGTGCCGTCGGGTTCTTGGCCATCAGATTCTGGGCCATGCCGTCAGATCATGAGCCGTCGGATTCTGGACCATGCCGACGGATTCTGGGCTATAGAATTAATGTAATTCCTGTTATAAAATTTATTGCATAAAATTTTTAGATTACTGTTTAGTCCTTGTTGCTTTTGCTTGTTGCATTGTATAACGATAAACCCATCAATTGACTAGTGTACATAATCTACAATATTCGTACATTTATATATTTTTTTACGGATGAAAGAATTATGCACAATGATTAATTGATTGTCCAATTTGGACATTACAAATAATTCTATAGATAATTATCGTAATCAAACGATATACTGAGGATTTGAAAGAAATTTCGAATAGCATTTTTTCTTTTATTCTCCCTATACGGGAGAACTAAGGAAAAATACTATCGAAATTTTTTTCGATCTTTATTACGTATCGTTTGATTACTGTAAGAACCTATAAAGTTAATGCAATTCCTAAATAAGATAGGACCTATCTTTACCTATTAGTTGGTGATAAGATGCATTTCTTGCATATCTGAAAATGATACTTAATATATTTTTGTTCCTTCAAATATTTGTTTATAATGCATGCAATATTTGGTTAGTCCTTCTCAACTTGTCATGATTGAAATAACATTTTTTTGTTTGCATATGTATTGATTTTACGAACTCTGGACATTGATATGCATGCGCAAATTGAGCAATTACTACCAAATTATCCTGCTGTTATTGTGTTGTCTCATTTCCGCACATGATTTAATTGTAGTATCACCATTTTTATAATAGATAAGGGGTGAATGAAGTTGAATAGGCTCTCGCCAGAATATAAGACTGGACTTCAAAAATTTTTTGATTTTGCTACAGAAAATTCGAAGATCATGGACTTATCCAATGTCCTTGTAAGAAATGTATAGATGGGCCTTGACTACCTCATCAAGATGAAAATGATCACCTCACTATTTACGATTTTAAATCCGACTATGAAATTTGTTGGGATCAACATGATGAGGATAAGCCTCAACGAAGTGATCAACATGATGGGAGAGTGAAACAAATAGTTCATGATATCTTCCTATTTGTTGGCCACAATGACGATGCATTTACATCCATTCCTGATCCTGTGGTTGGTGGAATGACAAATAGTGAAGATATGATAAAAATTCTCAAGTTGATAGAAGACGCTAATGTTCTGTTGTATCCCGTACGTGAAAAGATAGCGAAGCTTGAATTCTTAATCCGATTGTATCATGCAAAATGCTCCAATAGATTTAGTAATAATAGAGTGAACTGCATGCTAGAACTTTTGGAGATATTCTTTCGGACAATATACAAATCCCGAAAAATAATTATGTAGCATCGAAGATTATTGAATAGTTAGACTTTACTTATAACAAAATACATGCATGTCCAAATGATTGCATGCTCTATTGGAAGATGCCAACCAAAATGAGTGCACGAGATGCGGTGTATTAAGATGAAAACAGAACAAAGACGGCACATCAACCCATATTCCTCAAAAGTTGATATGACAATTTTTTTTGATATCGAGACTAAAAGTTGTTTATGTCGGCAAGGACATCGAAGGACATGAGATGGCATGAAGAGGAGCGAACAAAAAATGATATATTGAGACATCCACTCGATGGAGAGACATGACAAAAATTTAATAAAATCATCCCGACTTCACACAAGATATGCAATATGAGATTGGACTTGTTATGCGATGGTTTCAACCCGTTCAAACACATAAATACCAACCACAATGTATGGCCAGTGTTTGCTCATGTTTACAACCTCCACCATTGATGTGTATGAAAAAATCCTTCGCTTTCATGACAATGCTCATCCCTAGATCGATAAAAATAGAAAATGACATTGATGTCTAATTGTAGCCTCTTATTGGTGAGCTGAAACAGTTGTGGGTTCAGTGTTCCAACTTTTGATGCTTTGATGAATGAAACATTTTTCATGCACGCAACACTTATGTGGACAATAAACGACTTTCCAACTTATGCTCTAATATCGGGTTGAAGCACGAAAGGTAAGCTAGCATTTTCGATTTATGAAAAACACACCCGATCTAAAAGGTTGACACATCAGAGAAGCTTTAACTTTATAGGGCATCGACGCTTCTTCCGTCAAAACTATCTATGCAGAAGGAATGCACGCTCTTTCAATGCCACTATTGAAGAAGATAAGACACCTAACCGGATGTCTAGGAGTGAGGTGTTAAGAGAGTTGGATGATTTGTGTTGAATTTGAAAAAATGATCCGATTGGTGGTAAGAAAAGAAACGTCGATCAAAGACAGATGACACACTTTAATTGAAAAAAACATATTTTTTGACTTGTCATATTGAGAAACAAACTTATTACGCCACTACTTATATATCATACACATTGAAAAGCACGTGTGATCTCTTATTGGCAATAATATTGAACATCAAAATAAACCAAGGATGATTTGAATTTTCAATTTGACTTGAAAAAATGGAGCATTAAAAAATCACTCCATCTAAAATCGATAGAGGGAGAGAAGTGGAGGCTCCATGATGTATGCTATATTATGAAAACCTTCGAACGATCCACATTTCTTCGTGTTTGAAAATATAAAGATCCTAGATGGATACTCAAACAACATATCAAAGCGTATGAACAGTAAGAATGTAAGACTTGATGGATTGAAGACTAATGATTACCATGTGTTGATACAGGAATTGATCTCAATAGCTGTTCGCCGTGTGTTGCCAAAAAAATATGAGAATGGCTATTATTCGTCTTTACAATTTTTATAGAGATATTTGTGCGAAAAAGTTACTTAAGAAAGACGTAAAGAAAATGAAGACAAGGGCAGTGATTATACTATATGATCTGAAGAAGATATTTCCATCATTTTTCACAATTATGATGCATCTCACCGTACACCTTGCAGGGAAAATTGCACTTGGAGATCCAATATTCTACCAATGGATGTATCCCACCGCGAGGAATATTCAAACGCTAAAATTTCATATAAAAAATATGAATCTCCCGAAAAAATCCATGGCAGGTCATTTGGCTCAAGAATGTAAAAATTTTGTACTATATACTTAAACAAGCTCGAGATATGTCGTAACCAGCCAATAAGGAATCAGGATGATCAGTATGAGCCAATTGAATCTGCATTTGAGTCCATTCCATAGCCAGATGGACTTCCCACTTCATATTGCCTCACTAATTTGAGCTTTGAGAAAAGAGATAAGACGCACCACTACGTATTGTTCCATTATGATGTCATTGAGCTGTACATAAGGTGAGTCACTCAGCTTTATTATTTTTATTATTAAAAAAATATCCCATCGCACTAGTAACTCTAAATTTGTTCCTTATGTAGCAAACACAAGATCAAAAGAGTAAAATATGGCGCTCTAAGTATGCAGAAAAGAAAAAATACATAGTAAATAATTTTCTGAGTGGTTCAAAGATCATGTAAGCGAATACATATTTCCGCATTGTACACCCTATTTGAACATGTTTCCTAATTAGGTGTCATATTCTAAAGGGTGAAAATTACCGCTTGATGATGTGAGCCATGAAGTGCTTGCTCTGTCAATGAAACCTAATCGTACCGTACGTGAGTACAAACAACTCATCGTCAACAGCTATAGGTTCAATATTCACAACCTAACCCAAAACATGACAACACAAAATAGTAGCGTGATGTTGAGCGCTACCACTAGATATTATGCTAGCTCGAGGGATTTGCAACCTCGTATGGAGGATCTGAATTATTATAAGATTGTGGAGAAGATGGTCATTTTGGACTACTATTCTAAAGGAAAGATTGCATTGATGAAATGCGATTGGTTTAACATCTTGTCTCAGTCAGGGATGAAGATTGAGGAGTGCGATTTCTCTCGTCAACATGTAACACCATCTCCGCACTGAAGAACCGTATATACTTGCCTCTCAAGCTAATCAATTCTTCTATGTTAATGATACCTTGAAGCCTCAATGGGGTGCTGTTGTGAGAATAGTGCCTAGGCATATCTTTGATGATACCGAAGTTGATGACGATGTTGGACCATATATACAAAAATTCCTTAGGACAACTTATCTGATATTGTCGAGATCCCAGATACATTTGTTAAGAGTGATAGTGATGTCTATGCTATAGATGCTAGTAGGTGATGAGTTCAACACTTGGTATAAATGTTAATGTTTACTTATTGATGCTCTACTAATATTATCGTTTAAAATATTATATTTGTTAATATTCATTAACGCTGCAGATCACGATGACATCGAAATACCCTCTAGCTTTCACCTGTCCCTCGATGGGCTATGCGAAACTCCGCATCTGAGCTGCCGTCGAAGCATACTCCATCCACCTCCGCATCGATTTCGGCTTCATCGGCACATACTCCTCCCACCAGCACATCTGAGCCTTCACCGGCAACCATGTCTCTAGCACATACTCCACCCACCAATGAGGCTCCCCCAAGCATCCACGTCGCGCGATACCAGTGAGTAGATTTTCATTGTCAATTATTTATTTATTTATTGTATAGTTATTGCATTCTTATATATTCGTAATATATTTTCATTGTGGGTGCATCATCCAGTAGGACATTTCACGGTCCCACACGCATGCCGCATGTGTGGAATCGCCAGCATCAGATCATGGTAGAGAACGATCAGGAGGGTAGACTAATAGAGGAGACCGCACAAGATACATTTCTTTTCAAAGTGCTTGTGAGGCGGTCCGACATCATTCCCATACTGCCCGTATACTGGCGATTGATGGATCCTCGAATCAAAGATCGAGTGTGGGAGGAGATTTGGATAAGTGTATCTTAATTATATATATGCATGTGATATGTTTACACTATGATTAAAATAATTTCGTAACTGACCTCTGATAACTTTGCGCAGAAGATATATGACTTCCCAAATCATGAGATGGCTTGAGATGCCCGACTGCAAAAGATTGGAGAGTTGTACCAAAACTACAAGGTCAAGCTCCACAAAGCGTGGCTAAAGCACGATAGGGACATTGAGTAGGAACTTGTTCCTTGGATCCAAGACTATTTCTCAAGTCAGCGAGAGATGATCAGGCATTGAAGCCAGGACTTCCAGATTTAATTTGTAACTTGTGAATTTTTCATTACACTGGTAATTGTATTTGACTTTAGCTTATGTGATTTAAATACTTTCTAGGCTATATCTCGTCAGAATCGGAAGAACCAGACTGCTCAGAAGTACACGCACACTCTCGATCGTGAATCTATGACCAGTCATATGCATAGAGAGATAATGAATTCAGATCCTTTAGTTTACAAATTATTGAATTATTATTTTTTTGCATATTTCTAACAAGCTGATTGATTGTTATAGCTGACAAAGGGTGATGCGCAGTCGCAGCGCCATCTTTCGATCGAATTGTACAGACAAACAGGGCAGACCAATGAACACCATGATCAAAAATTTTTGTAAGTAATAACTGAAGTAAAATTAATATTATAGCATTTCTTATGAGATTTTATTTGAATTTGTAATTACAGGAACAATTAGACGTGCTTGTGAGCGAGGGCCCGGACATCTCTAGCCCCATGACCATCTGTCTCAGACCTTAGGACCTGAGCACTCTGAGAAGATTCGTTGCAGGTCTGAGATACACCGACGAGCTACTAGTCTGAGGCGAGCATCTCCTCACACGTTTCCAAGATCGTCAGTCGGGTGCAGCTTGACGAGGCCTTGGTGCAAATAGCACAAGCTCAGGAGCGTGCATCTCAGACTAAGGAGCATACATCTCAACTATAGAGCGTCATATCTGCTATGGTGACACAGCTCTTCACTCATCTTGGAGCTAATTTTTCGAACATTCTGGACATATTGACTAGCATTTCAGCTCCAGCCCCTCTAGCTCCTGCTACACCCTCCCGATGATGATAAGATGCTTTGAGAGAGATTTTGATTTAAGAGATTTTGATGTATTTATTTTATTTAAAAATATTATAATACAATTTGATCCGTAATACAATTTGAATATCTGAGACATTCTTGCATTATTATTGAGTTTTATATAAAATTTTTGATTCTTGCAAGTTTTAATTTGAGTAATTATATATTGAACTGTGTTTATCAGATAAAAAACGATAAATTTAAGCAGTTGGAAAGTTATTAACTAAGGAAAAGAACATATGACAGCGATTACACAACCGCTGCTATATCCGTACCAACCACTGCCGTCGTCTATGACAGTGATTTCTTAACCGTTGCTATATAATTTAAAGCAGCGATTCTCCAACCACTGCTATAGAAGCTATAGCAGCGATTGAATAACCGCTGCTATAAATACTATTGCAGCAGTTATCTAATCGCTGCGATAGCTTTTATAGCGATGATTAGAAAATCGCTGCTATATTATAAGCTATAGTAGCGTTTATTCAATCATTGCTATACCTAGAATATGATAGCTGTTATATCAATCGCTGCAATAACCACTGCCATAGCCAATCTATTTAAGCCAATATAGATGAATATGTGAATCATAAGGGAAAAAAGAATAATGTGACTCTAAATCGAAGTCGCCTTTCTTCTCCGAGTCCGTCAGGTAGAGGACTCTCAATCGCCTCCTATTTCTCTCCATGGGTCTCTAGTCCATCCATAAAAGACTCCTTCCCTCTCCCCTAATATCTGCATTAAAAATCCCTCAAATAGAGTGACTTTGTATTAGATGTATGCCTAGAAACCAATATGACAGACAGTGCAATAATTTTGAGACATATTTTGTACTTAAATTATTGATTTATCAATAACATAGATAATTTATCCATTCTTGTGTTATGTATTCAAAATCATCCTAAATTAATAATTTAAAGATACATATTCCAAAAATTTAGATTTGAGACATGTTAATTAATTTCTAAATTGCTCCCATCGATAGATCATCATGAAGACAGTGATTGATCCGAATAGATCGACGCACGGATCGTTTCTTCGTAATAAACGAATCTCAAATCTACAATTTGGAGACACTGAACGAAAGTACGAATGATTATTAGAGAACATCGACATTGAGCATGACCATGCGAGAGATCACATGAATGTCAACTCACTCGTCGATGATCTTCTCGATGCTGTAGTGATGTGAATGATTTTTTGATCTACGATGCCTCGATTGCACACAGTGAGATTGCTGTAGTTTTACTGTACATAAACATGATCTTCTAGCCATTTGGATTCTTGTTATATATGTTGGCTACAGTAAGTTCATTGTAATAGGATGCGTACTTATAAAGAATCTATCGACCTTAGTAGATAAAAAATAGTCCTATGAAATTTGAAAAGCTAAATCTAAAGTCTATGGCCATAGTAAGGTGATAGATGGAAAGGAGTTTCCATGAATATCTATTAGGATGTTCCCTTGTCGTGTCTTGATAGCGAAACCAGCAACAAGGATCCGAAGAAATCATTGATGGCGGATCTAACAAACCCTAGAAAGCCTTAAGGTGCGGGGAAGAAAAGGAGAGCGAGAGAAAGCGAGGAAGAGAGAAAATTAAGAAAATGGCTTCTATTTTGATTCGTTCAATCATATACACAATATAATGTGTGTGTGTGTATATATGCGGGGTCAATATGATCCAACCCAAAACTCTCCTAAATAACCTAATGTGATACACTTCCCAAGCCCATGTACACCCATATCTTGCCATGCACTCATCTGTTGAACTTAATCTTAGTCCAATCTATAGATTAGCCCCTTAAGACCTCACAAACCAAAGCCCTAAGTCATCTAAAGACCAAACCCAATCCTAATCCCAAACAAAGATCCCGTGCAATTCTGCACGCAACTCGAGTCAACTCCTATTGAAACCGAATCAACTCGCTTGGACTCAAGTCGATTCGAACTGAGATCGAGTCGACTCGACAGCATTCCACCTACATGCCACCGAAACACCACTCTCTGTCTGGTTGACCCTCTGAGGTCAAGTCGACTCGAACTGAGATCGAGTCGACTCGCCAAGAATGGAGTCGACTCATCTCAGAATCGAATCGACTCTACTGACTGAAGCTGATACTTCTGAAGGCTCGCTCTTATGATACATTTGCCTCTTTTACCTCCTATTTCAAGGATTGAAAGCACCACACCTAAGCTCACAATCTCCACCTTGGTGCTCCCAAATCCTTGTGAACTCAGTCCCGTCCATCATACCCATCAGTGCCACACAACAATGAAAGCTATCTCGTGGAAATACCTTCATAACTGCATCAACTAATTAAATTTTCTTGATGTGAACCTTTACCAGCTCCACCTCACTATCCTCCACAAGCTCTCTGATCTGATGGTACCTGATGTCTGTGCTTTGTCCTCGCATGATAGAGTTCTGCACGAACAACAAAGCACTCTGTCACAATACACCCTGACAGTCTCCTATGGGAAGCCCATCTCCAACGCCAAGCCCTTCGACTATAGGACTTCCTTCGCTTCCTCCGTGATGCCGATATACTCCACTTCAGCGGTGCATAAGACCATTATAGGCTGCAAGACCTCCATTAGACTAGACCTCCATACAGACTGAATACAAAATCTGTCGCTGAATGTCGAGTGCCCACGACACCAAAATCTGCATCCACAAACCCCTCTATCTGCCCCCGAGCCTCCTTGGACATGTCAGAGTATCCCTTAGCACCTTCACATTGTCCGTGGTAGATGCCAACTCCAGCTCAAACCGTCAAGTATCTGAAGATACCTTTCCATGCTCGCCAGTACTCCCTGCCAAGCTTCGTCATAAACCTGCTCACCCGACTCACTGTATGGGCTAAATCTAACCTACAACACACCATGGAGTATATAATGCTCCCCACACCAGAGGCATATAGAACTCTCTCCATTTTCTGAACCTCCACCTCAGTCTGTGGCGACATGATCTTTGAGAGTGACATGCCCAGCAAGTAGCAGCTCTGCTGGTTTGGCTTCCTTCCTCCCAAACCTCTCCAAGATCTTTATATAGCTTCCTTGAGATAGATGTAGTAGCACATTAGTTTTATCTCTGATGATCTCCATACCTAGGATCTTCCTCGCAGGCCCAATCCTTCATCTTAAACTCCTAAGACAAAACTGCCTTCAACTCCTGCACAACTTCCTTACTCTTGCATGCTATCAGCATGTCATCTACATACAAAATACATCCAAGATCCATCCTCCAGAGATCTGACATATACACATGGGTCATGATCACACCTGAAAAGGCCAATGCTCCTCACGTAGGCGTCGAATCGCTTGTACCACTGTCTCAGAAACTACTTCAACCTGTACAACAATTTTTTAACAACAGACCTCTCTCTCTGACCCAGGCTCCCTGAACCCTCATGGTTGCTCCCCATATATTGCTCCTCCAAATTTCCATAGAAGAACACTGTCTTGACGTCTTTCTGCTCCAGTTCCAGATCTTAAACAGCAACTATGCTTAACAGCACCCGAATGGACGTATGCCTGACAATCGGAGAGAATCTCTAAAAAATCGATTTTTTCTCTCTATATCCTTTGGCTACCAGCCTAACCTTGTACCTCACTCCATCTTGCTCTGAAGATGCCTCCTTTCTGATAAAAATTCATTTGGAGTCAATGGATCGAGCATCTTCTGATAGATCCACCAACTGCCATATCCGATCTTCCTAAGAGACTCCATCTCCTCTATCATAGCCAGCATCTGAATCCCAATCCAGACTCTCCATGACCTCCTCAAAAATCTCTGGATCTCCATTGACAGTGATGAGAGCATAAGAAAGTCTCATCAATGCCATATCGCATCGACTTGCGAACAATGCGTTTCGACTTGTGCAGTGCCACTCTCCTTACGCCATCCTGCAAGTCTATTGCCTGTGACTACCTTTGTATCTCCTCCTGAACAGATTCCTCGTTGATCCTCCACAGATGTATGACCATGCCTGCCCATCTCCACCTCAAACTGAACATCACTCGAGGTCAAAGTCGAAGGCAAATCACCTGTATGTAAGTGCTGCCCAATGCTGTCCTGCACTGACTTTTCAACTTCATCAGCACCTTCCGACTTCTTCAAGATGCTCTTCTCATCAAAACCATATTTTTACTGATGACATTTTTGGAAAGTTAGACTGAGCACCTCCCGACATTTTTACCGAGCAAGTTAGACCCGAAGTCCAATGCTGTTCTACAAGTAACCTTTCACACCCTATGAAAACCTAATAAAAATCTTCTGACTTCGGATCTAACTTGCTCCTTACGGCCTCTTCCACCAAAGCATAAGCTGGATAGCCGAACACCTTCAGGTGGCCAAGTTCCACCTTCCCACTCCAGATCGCCTCTGGAAGTTCTCCATTTAATTTTCTACGAAAAGACCTGTTCACAAGAAAACAAACAAAAGTTAAAGCATCATCCCAAAAAGACTTGGATAGTGATGCTTGCAACCTCAAACTCTTGACCTTTTCCGTCAATATCCGGTTCATCCTCTCCGCAACACCATTCTGCTGAGAGATCATCTTCACCATGTAATGACACTTAATCTCATTTTTCTTACAATACCACATGAACTCCAGACTTATGAACTCCAGGCTTGTGTACCTCCTGAACTTCAGGAGCCACCATTGGTGGCTGGCTCTGCTCTTTCATGGCCATGCGTGGGAGAGGGAGAAGAGGGGGAATAAACCCCCTATTTTGAGAAGGGAAGAAGACAAGGAGAGAGGCTTCTTCTCTCTCTTTTCTAGATTATATTTAATTAATTAAATATTTAATTAGTTAATTATTTATTTAATAATTTATGGAAAATTCAAAAAGAAAAATTTTAGAATTGAAAATTTCAAGGACAGAGGTGTGGAACCCGATGAACTCCAATAGAAGGTTCTTGATATTTAATTTGATTTATTTTAAAATATGAATTTAAATATATAGGAGAATAATTTCTTGGACAAGAGGACATCAGCAAGATTCTTGATATCTAGATCATAAATTTAGTGAATTCAGTTTGACGATAGTAAAGATAAGAATTCCTGGACATTGATCACTCATTTATATAACAATTATTTTATACATCAGTAATTTTGATTTATGTGGTTTTAATGGTTACATGCTATACACTTATTTGTTAAGTATATTATGATTTTGTATAAAGCTTTGTATGACATATCACAGATCTTGACTTGGATGGATTTCGATAATCTTACGCATCATGTTTTACAAAAGAATAAACTTTTAAATTAAAATACCTGACAAGCTTGTAATTGAGTTGTTGTGATTGAATGTCGGGTTGTGAAGCTCTGGGCTAACCATTTTATTGATGCCTACCACAGACTTGAAATATGACTGTGGTAGTCATAGTTGAACCCTTGTAGTCCTCTGGCCTAGCCACTTTATTGGCGTCTAACCATGGACTTGATACATGACTATAGTAGTTTAAAATTGAGCAATTGTAGTCATTTAGACTAGCTACTTTTTTTATGCTTCCCATGGACTTGAAATGTAGCTATATTAGTCCATAAGACTAGCCACTTTGTTATCCTTTGCACAGATGGTTGTGGTACATCACAGGACTAGCCATTTTTTTGTCTTACCCACGGACTTGAAACGTGGTTGTAGTAGCCTAGAGGTAAGCACCTTAATATGATCGAATATGATGTATGCTCATTTAAGACAATTATATGATGTGCCTCATTGCACAAAAGACATTCACTATGTATGTTTTATGAATTGTGTTATCTTTTGACCAAATGATTTATATGAATAACAATCATTGTTATTTTCTCATTTATTATTATTATATTAGTGTTGATGTATTAAAATTCTTACTGAACTATAAAGCTCACCAACTCTTCTTTCTCTTTTTTTCAAAATTACAGGATGCTTGTACATGGCTAAAGTTTGAAATATCGATTTAAAGATCGATTAGATAGAGCATCATCAATATCAGTTGGCGGATCAAGTTTTGTACATTGTACAAGATTGATATTTATTATTAATTAAGAAAGATGGTATTCATAGGATATTGAAATTATAAGAAATTTTACAGACCTTGCATACTCTTTAGGACTCATCCTAGAGAGTGTGCAACCATCATGTATCCGATCCGATTACTAAATTTCGAGCGTGACATTTGAACTTCACAATCTATCCCACATGATTAAAAATAATGCAAAATCTCATCTAATATTCAAGTCGGAAGCTAATACCAAGACTATGTCCATTAATGCCAAAGTCAATTGTCCACACAAAGTCATGAACATTACCAACTTATAATTCGTGCACTTGGAAGTGCTGCCAAGGTTGAGCTTAATGCAAAGTCCCATTGCAAGGACATAGACAAAGCAAAGTCATAGTTCTACTATGGTAGTAGCTTATTTCCAATAGGTTTTAGAAGCAGCACACGGCATCAAAATCTTTGGACCAAAGACTTTGTCTTAATAGGCAGAGCAAGTTTTGTCTAATTTTTAAGCCAAGACAGTGTTGGACAAAGTATGAGACTTCCAACATTCATACAACAAAAAACCTCAAAGTATAAAGTTGTATGCCATGGTCTTAATGACATGGTAGCAATATTTTGTCTCCTCTCCACCCTCTACAATGTTCGGCATCTCTCTGTACTCCATTGCCCACTAACAGACTCTCTTCCATTTTCTCTATGATCTCTCAAATGCTCAGGAGTCTTGCACATACCAATATGCGCACTTAAATATCTTTTGGTGATTTGATTAATTCTTAACAAAATGGTACCTACACCAATTATGTATAAGCTATCACATGGCTTTGCTTAACACTCGCAATGGAAATACTGGAACCTTGGACAGTCCAGTTAGTGGCAATAATACAAGATGTACACAATGACTATTCTTGGAAAAATAGAAAAGATGTTCCATATAATCATTTCAGAGTACATAAAGGGTGACTCTTAAAGCTGAACCTATGGCTGGTACCGGAATCATAAGGACTAATACTTGAATCCCCTTGACCAACCACCACCCTTACGAATGAAAAACCTATGAGCAAATGAACAGCAATGAAGCAGTCTCAGAAGCAAAAGTACAATGAACACATAAACGGCCATGGTTCATGACATTTACTCCCATTCTACTACCTGACATATGAGTGATATCCCATGGTTCGCTGATTAAGCAAAAGGTTTCACGTGCATGGAGGATCGTACCCAAAGGCTAGAAAGCAAACCTGCCATCCCATCCAAACGCCCAATGGCCTCCATCACTGTCCTGGAGTATGGCACAACGCTCTCTCATCTCTGCCTGTGCCGATGAGCGGTAGGATCTTACTACTGTGTGTATTAATGGATCATATATAGAACTCTACTTGTGGTGTAGGAGGATGCATGGAAGGTACTAAACAATTTACATTATACAGTCAAGGATATAACTACGGTAGTACGATAGACTACATACTTTACCAATGTGTGCTGTCACACCACGAAAGGGTGGAATCCTGACAACCTAAAAGTACTCAAAAACCGCTAGTCGAACTAGCAGAAAGATTTGGAAATGTGGGTGGGTAGAAGTTGATTAGAATAGCATCCAAAGTTCCTCCTAGCATGCTTCAAACCCCATGACATAGAGAGGGAAAGGGCGCATAAGATGTAAGATGGCATCAATAAAACAATAAATAGATCCCAAGGGGAGTGATGTAACGATTATTCTCGAGACTTTGGAACCCTAAGAGAGCACTTGTCCACAACGGAAAGGCAAATTTTTAGGACCAAATATTTCACATTCGGACTGTTTATACATGTATGGATGCTCTCCAAACGAGCCCCTTTTATTTTCCTCCTCTCTCCTATCATAATAAACACAGAATATAATACAACGGAAATGACAGCTACCATAGCCTCGCGATACAGCCAGAGAAAGCCTTCTTTCCCATTTATATTTCCCGTTACTATATAGGACACATCCGTATAAAAGGATCACTAAAAAACGAAGAATTAAAGTTAATCTAGATAGCTAGGAAGAGAGTTTTAGGTTGCAAGTTTTCCGTTAAAAAAACAACAAAAATGGACATGGTAATAGTAGTAATATACACCTTATTTTTTTCCTTTTGGTGAAAAAGAACAGTTCAGATAATTATAACGGAAGAAGAAGGCAAGAAACCGACCAAGTTTTTCTGTCTACGGACTTGCGTGAGAGAGGGGAGTCTTCTCTCGTAAATATGCAACGTATATGGCATACTGACATACGGCCGTACACCTCAGCGTTGCACTGTTGCAGTCCAAGCGTCCGAAACCCTAACACCGCAACCACCAACTCTCCTCCTCTTTTCCAGGGTGGAGTAACAGCCCATATGGAGGAGAAAATATAGGCCAAGAAACTTATCTTCCAAACCAATATCTAATGGCTTAATTGTTTACGATGCTAAAACATTGACCAATTATAAAATTTAAAATATTTAGTGCTAGCTACCCAGTAGAATCACAATTTAACCAGTACCGGTGGTGGTTTACCAGATAGGATGCGGAAGGATCCATTGGTGAGGGAGTTGAACTGCGACTCCACCCTCCTGAGAAAATCCATCGCCTCCTGCATTGGCCTTGTTAATTCCTCCCTATACTTCACCAGCACATGGTAGTATGCCTCCTGTCACGATTTCAAATTGCAAAATATTAACCAATTTGGATCTTCAAACTAAAATTCAAATCAACCAATTGGTTCAGCAACAAGTCTGGGTGGTAGTCAATAATTAGTACCATGAATTGGTCGAGCTCGGGGTCGGCCGGTTGGTCCCGGCAGCCCATGCCGGCCCGCTGCCTCCCTTCGAACTCCCTCGCCACCGCCGCGAGCCGGTCCGCCACCTCCGGCGGAGCTCCAACCTGTTAACAAACATGTATTTTATTATTAACTGCTATAATTGTGAACATGAGAAGGAGGTCGTGCGAGATTTGGAAAACCTTTTGGCAGTCCATGTAGGCATTGAGGAGGTTGGAATAATGGGGTGGGAAATGATCCGGGACTTCATGGCGTCCACGTCGGTAGGTCTGGCGAGGGGTAGAGGTGGGAGGACGAGGACGAGGAGGCCTCGGGCTTGGGGGGTTGGAGGTGGGAAAAGTGCTCGCCTTTGGGTTTGGGCCAGAGTAGATGGAAATCGAGGCAGTGGTGGGGGTGCAACCAGTACGGTAGTTGGGGTGGTGGTGGCGGTGGTTGAGGCTGTGGCCATGGAAGAGGATGCGTACATGAAGCGCCCCCCTCTGGGGTTGGCTCCCGGCTGGGACAACTCCATCCCTTCGCTAGCTACCAGACGGTCCAGACCTCCAAAATTTTATCAACGAAATCAAGAAGAAAAAAACTACAAGAAAGACTGCCAGAAAGGAGAAGAGTGTGGGGGAAAGCAGGCAGGGAGGAGATGGGTGGAAGAGAAACCTTTACAGCGAATTATATATCATCAGAGGGAGAGAAGGAAGAAGCGGAAGAAGATGGGATGGATGGCAACCACCACCAAAGATAGAGAGAGATAGAAGAGAGAGAGGGAAGGCATAATATCTGGTGGCTTTCTTTCCTATGTCAAATCATTTGGACAGGAGCAGTTTTTTGCAGTGGCGGTAGAGACGTAACTAAAATCTAAAAGTTTCAACCGAAAAAATTTACCCCCAAAACCACAAGAAAACGAGAGTGGTGGAGGTGGTACACAGAGAGGGAAAGATTTTCATTTGGGAGATGGATTGGAGACAACAGAACACTATCTGTGGGGTGGTGGGTTTGCACCGTACTCATACCGGTACTTGTACAACGTGTGATAATAATATATATATCACGACTCACATGCCACGAGCCATTTCTTCCCATATGATCCACTGTGCTCTCTTTCTTAGTGATGTTTTCGGTCGGGTGTCGTGAGAGCTGGAAGGCGGGCGAGCACCGGCAAGCCATCGCCAGTTCCCTACTGCGACAGGAACTGTTGTTCTCCCTTCTTGCCGTATTTTGTTGAGAGGGAGGTTAAAACTTATCAAAAAAAAAGAAAAAAGGGTGGTTTTTTTTTTTGGTAGAATAGGATGGTTAAAAGTATATAAAAAAAAATGTGGAACTCTTTCAACAAAATATGTATATCATTGCCAGCTTGCGGCATCTAATTGTGGTTTTTGTCTTCATGGCTTCTTTTAAGCATGAAGCGAAGACTGGATGAGATGGGAGGGACAGTGACGCAGAAAGCAGGGGCATCTTGGGAATAAAGTTGGAGATATGGTGATGGTAAAGATGCTCCCTGTCAAAGGCGCGTATTGGTAATATATGCGGACTTCGGAGGCTGCATGATGCAAGACTCTTGTTACACCGGTTCCTGAGCACAGTTTTTCGGTTTCTCGCCTTGAGCACCGCTCACCGTGCCAGGCTAGCTAGCACCGTTTCTTAGGGACAATTCGGATCGACGAGGGAAAAAGAACTTCATGCCACGGCCTTCGGCGTTTCAGCTCCACACTGTCGCAATGCGAGTTCCAAAGGATGAAAAATTGGTTTTTGCCAAAGAAAGTGAATGATTGGTCACTTCGCTGAGTTAAAAAAAAAAAGAATAATCTAAATTAATTATTAGAATAATGTTATGGAATATTACATGGTATGTCAATATGGAAAAAATCTCTCTCTCTCTATATATATATATAGCTAAAAAAATAATACTAAAATTTTATAGATATGCTATGTGAATAGGTGAACGATGCAAACTTTATTTCTTGATCAATATAACAACTGGCATGAGACCTCAAAAACAAACAACCTTGCTCAAATATTTGGATACATTAGTGAAGTATCGGGATATATACTTGCATATTTGAAACTTAAAAAAAAAGAAAAGCAAAGAACAAGTACCAAACTAATATTAACATTTCAAATCATACCTAAATATATAATGTTCATGATTGGCAACATTGAAATTGTAAGGTCATAGTGTTTCAAGTGCACAAGTAGCATTATGTATTTACTTCCTTTTTGATGGCCGATTTTTTTTTCTAACATATCAATAAAAATCATATTGTTTCGATAATCTGATGAAGAAATTGCAGCGATTTCATTTTTATGTGCAAATATCATATACAGAGGTTCTCACCTACTAATAAAATGGATAATTAAAAGTAAATCCAGAAGTATAGCTTAAAAAAATAACAATTATGCTAAAATTATGGCTAGATATATCTAGAATGCTACTTAATAGATCAAAAAAATATATTTTTTTGACAGCATGCTAGAATTACAAATCCTTTGCAAAAGATTTAAAGATTAAGTATTGTAATTTATCAGATACATTAAAAGCACCAGAATCATATATAGTTACGTTGGTACCTATAAGGGATAGGTAAATAAGTTCAGTCTTTTGGTCATCATGTTAAGTCTAATTTTACATGTCCTGCACTTTATATTTCGTTATGCTTATCTTGCGGTAAGTATTTTATGTACAAATATGCCTACTTTCCCATGGATTATATCTATTTTTGTACAAATTTTATTGTTTTATGCGCATAGATGAACTTGTTCAAGACAAATAACTAAGCATAGAATAATTATCAAAATTGAGGGGCATGAATAAACTATTTAATGAACATGCACTAAATAGTAAAGTACATCAATCCAAAGATATAGATTTTGATTTTTTTTAGACATCGATGATAATATCCTCAATCACATGGGAGCTACAGTGAAGAAAACAAAAGGCCCTCTCGACTTGTAAACTTTTTACTAAAGATAAGATATATCCATCGACTAATTTAGTAGCTCGCGCCAAATATGTGCAAGCTATCCACATAACTAAAGTAAAAATAGTACAAGAAGCTTTTTTAGGAGATCTAATAAGGTGACCAAAGTTTTGCCACCTTACCGATCATCATGTGAATCACAATAAGACACGCAAAAATGGCAAGCCTCTTCATACTATCAAAGCAAACTTTCGACGAGTGACTATGCTCGAACGTGGTCGCTCGATGTTTCAACCTTTTCTTTAGCTTTAAATGCTAAAATATATAATATAAAAATCTCAGAACAAATATATATAGATATAACTTTTCAATGGCCCTATCTTTAATGAACAGTCCCATGTTAGGTGCTACCTGTCAGCGCAGAGTCTAGCTAACAGGAGAGTGACACAACGCTTCCGTAAAATTTGTGTAAGATTTTCCTTATCATATCGCAGCTTCTTTTTATATTTCTGACCCCATAACACGTGCTGTTGCGACCTGATCCGAGTCTGGGTTCTTCTGCTAGGTGGCTAAAGGAGCAGTCAACTTGCATCGTTTGAATCTTTGTAAAACTCCGTGGAAACTAGAAAGGAGTGGGAAAGCGAATGAACAGATGGGCACAGGCTGACTGAGGTACGAATATTTGTTCAACGGTAAACAGTAATAGCGTCCAAAACTGTGTCAGTACCTCACGTGGAGAGAGACGCAGCTCTCAGGTCCCGCTTTCTTTGGATGAGTTCTATTTTTATAGGAGGGGAGGAAGGATGGCCCCAAGAAGAGGAGAGAGCAGGGCCGGAGGGAAAGCTCCTGGCCCCGGGGAGGAGCTCGACTCGGGTGTGGGGTGGTGGGACCCGCGATCATAATGCCCCCGAGACTCTCGCGCTCTCCTGCCAGCAGCGGGACCCGCACACAGCTTTGCGTGGTGACGCGACGTTTCCACGCTGACAGGCACCCATCGCGTCACTCCCAACCATGGTCGCCATTTCCCTATGCAATATTAAAAGCAAAACTGGCCCCATCCCACCCCTCCCTCTCTGATACGAAACCATGGAAGCGAGAATAATTTCCAGTGATGTATTCTTTCCGTCGACACGCGTCGAGAAAAAGATATCCTTGACACTTGGTATAAGCCTCTAGGCTAATCAGCATTGGGTGATGCAAGATCCGCATGCCGGATAGAAATGTAACGCTACAAGCTTGAGTTGACCAATATCATATCGTCCCATGCCGAAGAAAACTACTGTAGTATTAGTCATCACTAATTGATTTGTTGTATTAAGAGGCTAGAGGCTTATCGTGATTCTGGGAATGACCTGACTGCAAATTAATACTTTAGAGCTGACCTTCCTTGAAGAGAGGGAAAAGAGAGAGTCTGCGTTAAGTTCATTAAAGAAATGAAGATATATCCAAAAGATGTGCATATGCAAAGGATCAAAAGGGTGCCTAAGGGCCAGACATGAAAAACATTGAATGGGAGGAAGATAGGCCAACAAAGTAGAGAATGCTTAGCAACCAAACATTAGCAGTAGTCTCTGAACTGCTTTTCATGAAGATGCTGGAAGGAGGGTTTGCGGGAAAGAAAAGAACCGGAGGAGGGATTACTTGCAGACAAGGGTCACAGCATTCTTGAGAACCATGAAAAAAATCTATTACTCCCCTCATGTGACAGAAATCGATTCTAGTCCAACAAGACTTTAAATAAGTTTTCATCTTGTTTGTCACTTTCAAGTAACTCTACTTAACATTTTTTTAATCCCCTCGGTTTGGTCGCCTGTTGAGTTGCAGAGCGAGCAACGAAAGTGCATTTGTCACTTGTCTAAAGTGCATGCCAAGAAACTATATGCCTTCGAAATTCGATTGAAATCACAAAACAAGTGAAATTAATGTAAACATGAAGCTCGGACATTCTTTGCTGATGCCTACTGTAAGAGCAATCTTGAATGGTGCATTTCATCTATTTTGGCAGATCATGTCGGCAATGAGTACTTGGGTAAAGCATCAATTGATTTGAAGGAAGTAGTTAAACATGACCGGCCAGCAAAAAGTCCACGAAAGCAAAACTCTTACCAGATATGATAAAGAATAGCAGTCAATGTGTGATGCTATAATGGGACCTAGAAGCTCATGATTAATGAATAAAATTGTAGTTTGCAAAACTACATCGTTGTCACGTTTGGAGCAGCCGTCCTTGATCACCATAAGCTTAAGCAAAGATTAATTATTCAATAATGGTCCAAATTAAGGCATCATTACTAATGAAACGGAAAGCTTGAAGGCTAAAATTTACGGTGCCAATTGTATGAACCTCCAAGTCGTAAATACTTACCATATACTTGATAAATCCCTGCAACCCAAGGTTCACCACCTTGAGAGGTTCCTAACAAGTTCTCACGTGCATGCAAACTGGGTTTGGTGAACCGTACCGGTTCATCCTGGTTTACCAATGCGAGCCGGACCTAATCTGAATTAAATAGGTTAATGAGGACTGAGCGTTGCCTAAATAATGAGGACAGCAGAATGCCACGTGGGCGAGGTTCCACTCATGGGAATGGCCATTGCGGGACCCTCCAAAGCCAGACAAAGCTGGGCTAGCGTCCGACCTCGATCGGCCGGCGCGAACCACGCGGGTTCTGTCGGGCTGGCCCCAAAGGATTCGATCCCGATACGATCCGGACGCGTGACGTGGACAACCTATGGCCATTGGCAAGCCGTTTTATATACACGCCTTCTCAAATAAAAAATTATATAGATGCTCGGGATGGAAAGGCATGGCCCACCTTTAGAAGCCAACCTACGAATGGGGCCAGTGAGGTGACCAGAGGCCACATGGTCCTAAATTTAGGATCCACAATGTATCATCTCTGTATTTTTGGTCTCTCCTACCATTTAATCCATCCGGCTTAATATTTTTCTTTTTTTTTTCTTATTTCTCTCGAGAAAGCTGATAAAATGCCACCATCCGGATTGGAACATAAAATCTTCTTTTTCGTTTAAAGAAGAGTGGTGCCAACTAGCTGACCTAAATTTAATTGATAGTTAGATAGATAATGTCCGTCCACTTATGCAAGCTCGCTAATCACTATTCATATTATATTATTATTTTGAGCAAAAATCATATTATATTATATTAACACAAATTATATATTCTATAAATTATTGTAAATTTAAATTATTCTGATCTTTTGACCATGTTGAAGGACTCGTGAACCATTGAGTGAACCATGAATTTTATATTGAAAGTGATAAGCATTGTGTGATGCTGCATGCATGTATATGATAGCAACGCCGTTTTGCTATTATTCATCACCGTTGGTGGATTCCTTGATTTGTTTTAGTCTTATAATTTGAGATGTTTGCTATTATTCATCACTGCGGCGCTGGAGGTGGAACTGCATTCAGCTTCAAGTGATGGGTGCAGGGAAGTCATGTGAGGTGGGAGCCGCCCTCTGAGATGGCCGTGGTCTCTCTGTCAGTTTGTTGGTAGGCCAGGCAAAGTGTTTGGTGGTGGTCATGTCAAGTTATGAGATATAAAGGTGGAAACATGGGGAAGGATCATAAAGCAACGTTTAGGTGGAGGATCGTGGGTCAAGTATGCACGTACGGGTCATCTGCTTCCGGAGTGGGGGCTCGGAAACCGATCGCACGAGTGGAGCGAGGGCTTTGCGTGGAGTTCGGATGCCCTCCACAGTCCACACTCTGGAGTCGTCCAGTTTATTCGCCAACTTGATATCATCCTGTTATCCGTGGCATCATGATGCTTGTTGAATAGCTAATAGAAAATAGTATGAAGTACGTATTTATATTTTATTGTGATGTAGTCTGTAAGATAAATCAAAGGTTTAGGAAATTGTGTTGCACGATTTGCGATAAGGTTTTCTTGCATGCACATTTATACATGATTCCACTGTATCGAATAAGCCATCTTCCCATGCTAGAGGCATGTGATAGAATTGGACATCTCGATTTCACATACTGAAGGATGGGATCCAAGCTTTGCACTGGAAAATTCATTCAAGTTCTACTTTTATTTTTGATAACGAAAAAATATTATATTAAGAAGAGAAGGTAGTTATATGAAATACAAGACCAGCTGAGGCATGCACTTCGAGGAAAGCGAAAGTAGAACAAACATAAGTGCAGTTAAATACAGATTGGACCGATGCATATAACAAAAAAGAGGAATCGAAAGTCTTGGGAGAGCCACAATTAGGTGCTGAGCAATCTGGCCATCACGGCAGCAGCATCCTGAAGACCGGGCCATCCATCTGAACATGAGAAGCAGCTCCTAACAGAACATCAAACCATGAAACTGCAACATCCTATAGTATATAGCATTGTGAAATAAATTTCACACGACAGAAGGACAATCCTGGATTACAATCCTGGATTCTTTGTAAAGAGCATCACCCTGTTCGAATAGAGGAATAGACATGAACAATTTAGCATCGTTTGCCTACACCCAACAATTGAGTCGAGATGGTCTATTACAACTTACCTCCCACCTGTGCGAATGTGCCATTATGATCTCTAATACTTATATAGGCTAGCAGCTGTATTAGAAGAAACAGCCCCATCAAAATTCAGTTTGAATACTCCAAGGGGTGGGGCTGCCAAACAACTGAAATAGAGGGAGAAATCCTCTATTGAGAAGGATAGAAACAGCCCTGGGACCTTGAATGAGCATCAATTGTATTAGGATGGTTTAAGAGAAAAGAGGATGACACAACAAAAGTTTGTCTAATGAGCGCCAAAGGATAAGTAGTAGTATGTTGGAAGATTCTTGTTGATCTAGAAAAATCATCGAATTTGATGTGGATTATTTTGATTGCTATGGATAGGACTGGACAGGACCTAGGACTAAGATACACTGCATATTTTTAAAGGCAATAACTTGATCATATAAGGTCCGATTTCGATGATTTTTTTAAAAAAAAAATTAGATAGTTTTTTTGAGACTATGATGTGACACCATCTTGTCGTGGGGCAGCACCTCTAGTGATAAGAAAGGAATTTCTTCATTTGGGTGACAAAAAAGGCTGGTCAATACAAAAATTTTTCTTTCGAATAATATTTCAAAAAATTTATTATTAACGACAGCCAATCATCATTGGTAATAATGAGAATGCCATCACTAATACTATTAGCGTCGCAGCACCCTCGCTAAAAAATAGTTGAAAAAAAATTTGATACTAAAGCAGCATATTAACGACGGCAGAGGAGCCATCACTAATAATGATATTAGCGACAACAATTAACGATGGCTTTCCGTCGTTTATAATATTTTTCTGATTTAAAATTAAAAATTAAAAAATAATAATAGTGACGGTATTCCATCTCTAATAAGTCGTTGCTAATATCTTTAACGACGGCATTTCCGTCGCTACAGCCATCGTTAATAATTATATTTTTTTAAAAATATTTTAATAATTATATTTATTATAATTTATTATAATTTAATTAATAAATAATTATATGTACTAAAATATATTATAATTAAATTAACAAGCAACATATATTTACGGATATTATACTAACTAACAATGAACTATCACCATCATAAATAAAAGACTAATATTATATATTACATCAAATTAAATTGTATAAATAATACTGCTCAAATTTTAAATATATTATATCAAAACTAAAAAAAAATCAATGAAGATCGTCCTCCTCCTTCTCCTGCTCTTATACGTCCTCTACAACAGTAGGTAGATGAGAGCCGGATATTTCAGCATCTTGTAATGAAGAAAATAAATATTATTAATAATTTAAAATTAAATTAATTAAAACTGTAAAACTATTGTAATTGATGCACCTCAAGCCTAAACATTTATGGAGAGATATATTTTGATATACTACTATGAATCTCGAACGGATTATTTCTATATATTTCATTCAATGATACGGAGCTATAGACACTCCCAACCAGTACTCCATTGAATGGTTAAGTTGAATTTTGACCCTCTGGATACTCCCTTCCTCCTATTTGAAGCCTAAATCGGCACGGATAGATACGTTTCGATATATTCCTTTAATTCTCAAACAGATTATTCCTACACATTTATTTATGATACGAAGCTATAGACATCTCTAGTCCATCCATCGAATGATTAGATTGAAGTTTCACCTTCTAGTACCCTCCTTTCCGTCTCAAGCCTAAATCGACATGGAGGAGTATATTTCGATATACTTCTCTGATTCTCGAACAGATTATTCCTACACATCTCATTCGATGATACAGACGTATCTACACCTCCATCCCATCCATCGGATAGATAGATTGACTTTTGACGTCTAGATTCTCTTCCTCCGACTCAAGCCTAACTATGTGAGGCTTATAAATATAAAAATTTAAACAAGTAAAGAATTTATTAATACTACTTGACTTACCTACTTTGATGACTGAAACAACAAGCTCAGTTGATCGTACAGATGTGGATCCTGAAGAATCTCAACATCATGTCTTAGACAATGTCTAGAAAGCTCTGAGATTGCTAGCAAAAAAGCCTCTGCACAATCTCCTCGATATATGCATCATCTCATGTCTAGATCGTCGAGGCTTAAGAAGAGGACATCGAAGATCAATGAGCTGCTGGAGGGTCGAAGCTATACCTGAACTTTATGACCCAGCTCTTGCTAACCCTTCGATGGCTCTGAGCCATCCCTCGAGGTCAAGGAGGGCTGAAAGGATGGATTCTCATTATGCCATAATACAATGTACTTCGCATAATTCACCTACACAGTTTAAAATTATTAGCATTATTATACATTTGTATATATAAAACTTAATAATAAACTGAAGCTCTCTCCTCGGTTAGCATGACCCTGCCCTCTGGAAGTAGTCATCCTATAATCTCTAAAAATAAAATAATAGATTCATGGATTAATTATACAATTATGGCAAGTAATGTAATAATTGAAATGATACAATACAAGTATGAAAAGTAAATAAAATAGTACACCATAAAGATAAAAATTGCTCCATCTATCCTAGGTTCGACTCTGATTATTCAGGAGTCGACATCCCCAGACCTGGGGTCGACTCCTGTAGCGTGCCACTCTTCTCCAACATGCCATAGTTGACTTCTTTAACCTTGGGGTCGACTACTCCCTTTCTGGGGTCGACTACTCATCAGCCTCTTTAGATGTGTGGTACCTGTTAGATTCTTCTTCTGATTCTTTCTTTCCTCCTCTTCTTCTACTTCTTCCTCTTCTTATTGGAATTCGAGGTTTGGTGCATGTATGTGTGTTTTAAAACTTATTTTTTAAACAACGCAATGGAATACAAGATTAAATATTTTTAATCTGAATCATGCATGCATAAAAATATAAAATCACAAGGATATAGTTCATGTGCTAAAATTCAGATTGTGATCAAATCGCATATCTATTTCGCAATCCCTTTCTTCAAATTTAGATCTAAAAGAGAAGAAGTTTTCTTCTAGGCGCACAAGTGTCTGACTTCTACAGGTATCCACTCGGGATTAGTCTGGAACAGCCCTTTTCAAATTAAATTTTTTTTTAAGAAAATTCAGCCTGTTGAAT
>KE504865.1:239812-254427 GCA_000441515.1 Elaeis oleifera
CTAATATATATATATATAGTTCATTTATCTTTCTCTTCAAAATTACTCTTTCTTCAAATATATCTGCTTTCCATATTATTTCTTCTCACAGCTCTCCATTACAGAATTTCTTGTATTTAGTGTTTTTCTTATTATCGTGAGCTGGCCGGTTTCGAATTACGATGTTTTAAATTTTTTTTTTAAATATTTTATATGGTTGAAGATTGAAGAACAGAAAAGCCTAGTTTAAAAATATAATGTGAGCTTAAAAATAACCGTCAATATTAATTTGACCATTTTTATTGAAAAATATCGGTTTGGCCATATACCGGTCTTACTAGATTAAATTTTTTATTTTTCAATATCTATTTTAAAATTGTTAAAACATAGGAAGGAACTTTTTACCCTTCTGTATCTGATTATAACTGGCTGATGCAGGTTTTACCTCACATGTTTTAGAGAGAGAAAAGCACAAAAAACCAAACAGAGAACAAATGGAAGAAAAATCTGCTGCATAAAAATCTGATTGAATAAAATGAGTTTATCCCAAACTAGACCCTAAGCCAATAAGCCATCTTATATCGATAAGTCTTACAAAGCTAGATTAAAACTAGGAAACTAGAGCCAAAGTTAAAATAAATAGACCAAAATCATTCAACCATAAAATATGAAAATAATGCATAATTAATGTTTGTGCTCCACCATCCTTACATGAAAATGAGTAGGACGAAGTGTTCATATCTATGGTACTCCAATTAGAGAGAAGGAAATGATTCAGTACTCCATCTCCAGTTTTGCATTCAAGTCATCACAACTTTCTTCTATCATCTAGAACTTGTACCCACTGCAACAAGAGAAGCATAAACTCCATTTGCCTCTATGAGCGCTTCATGCCGTCCTTGCTCAACAACCACACCATTCTTTACCACAGCAATTATATCAGCTCCTTTTATTGTGGATAAACGATGTGCAACCACCACTGTCGACCTTCCAACCATCACCCTATCTAATGCTTCCTGCACCACATGCTCAGATTCCACGTCTAAAGCGCTGGTTGCTTCATCAAGCAGCAGAATCTTAGGGTTCTTGATGACCGCTCTTGCAATTGCTATGCGCTGCTTTTGCCCACCGGATAGCTGCATGCCTCTCTCTCCCACGTTGGTGTCGTATCCTTGAGGCAACGCCGATATGAAATGATGGGCATTTGCTGTTTCAGCAGCTGCAATGATCTCTTCTTCTGATACCTCCCCCTGCTTTCCATAAGCTATGTTGGCATAGATTGTGTCGTTGAACAACACCGGCTCTTGGCTTACCAAGCCTATCTGCTGTCTAAGCCAACCGACCTTAAACTTCCAGATTTCGACCCCATCTAACAAGATTTTGCCAGAATCTGGGTCATAGAATCTTTCCAGCAGGGCAATGGCTGTTGATTTTCCACTTCCACTCTCTCCAACAAGTGCAACAGTCTGTGTGAAGGAAAACTTTAATTATGAGCACCAAGAAAAGTAGCTAAGAACACAGCAGCTTAATACTCAAATTTGTGACAGCACTTGTGATTAATTGTTCTTAGTTCAAGACTTGTTCTTCTATATATTGATGGTTCGTGATGTACCTTTCTTGAGGGGATCCTCAAGCAGAGGTCTCTGAAGATTTGCACATCAGGACGGTAGGATATCTGAAGCTAACATGTTGGAACTCGATGTCTCCCCTCACATTTGCTAACACCGAACCCTCATCAGTGCTCGAGTCGATCTTGGATTTCTGATCGAGAATTGTGAAAATTGAAGCAGTTGATTCCTTTGCTTTGGTGGAATCTGGACCAACTGCAGCTCTTTGTGAAATTCCTATAGCTGCTACCGTTAAAGCGAAGTAGACCTGCCAATCATAAAGAAGAATATGAAGCCAAACTAGACAAATGGAAAAAGGCAACAACAATGACGAGAAGAAAATTCCATGCCACTGACCATAAATACTTGGGTAAAACTTGCACGACCGTCGTGAATAAAAATTGCGCCCACATAAAACATAGTGCATAGGTGCCATAGAGCACCGAATTTGAGAAGCCAAAACCGAAGCCACTGATGGCTCCTCGCCGGACTCCATGTTTCATAGGGACTTTGCATTTCTTTCATAAGTATCCATAATCCTCTTCTCTGCACAAAATGATGCCACAGTTCGAATGCTACCGACCGCATCGCTTGCTACTTGACTAGCATCTTCATACATTTTCTACAATGAATGCATTCGCACTTGGAGTTCCATCAAAAGATTTGATTGCAATTTTCATGAAACATATTCATATAAGAAGAGAGAGAGTTCATAGGCATTATTACCTTGGCATCTGCACTGGATGGTTCAAGTAACTTTAGCTGAAGATACCCCTGCAAACCCACCAAAGGTCCCAATATAGAGACTACGAGTGCAAGTCTCCAGTTTGCAACCATGGCTATCACAAACCCATGACAGCGGAAGCTAAGTTCTGAACCATCACTGCCAAGGAATCTCCTACAAGCTCTCGTACGGTCGAAGCATCTGTTGATAGCCTTGCACCTATTGCCCCACTGGGAAGAGACAAGACCGCATGTTAGGAGATTATTAGACTTGTGAATTGTGATGTTATATAGGCAAAGCCTAATCTACCTGGAATTTGAAGGCTTATCAAACCAGCTGATCTCTTGGTGCACCACCCTCTCAAACAACAAGGACCGTATACGTTTGACCAGATTTCCACCTGCCACCGCAAAGAAGTAGTACTGTGCTGGTGCCAAGATGAAAGCGAACACCCCAAGAAGTGCATACATTAGTGTCCAAAACCTGGCATCTTTTCGTTGTTCATGTGGAGGTTCGTAGAATGTCTTGATGGAACGTGAGATGAGGAATCCAAAAACTGGAAATACCGCTCCATATAAGGCAGCAGCAGTGGATCCTAGTAAAGAACTGGCAACTCCGGTTTGTTCAATGCGGCAAGTCGCCTAACAGACACTTCTTTGCTCACTACGTCATTATAATCCTGTCCTTTTCCTTGTGTTCATCTTCTACAGAAGGTATAATGATTCCTCCATGCGAGGAACCTCGGCTAATTGATCTCCGAGGGGAAAAACCAGAACTCCTAGATCTGCTTAATGACCTTACAATGTCAGAACTTGAACATGATTTTTTCGACACCACTGGAGATTCTTCAACTTGTTTGTTAACCTCTTGCAGACGTACAAGTTGCGAGTACGCCCCATCGACGTCTTTGATCAACTCTGCATGCGAACCTGCTCGGCATAATACAGAGCACATAGATTTGGTAATTAGTACTAGAGTTTCATGAATGTGTTTAGTATTTTTTTTTTGCCCCCCTTCTTTACTGGTTATGATAGCATGAAACAGTGAAAAGAATATTGCAACAAACCTATCACCTTGTTCTACAAGTTTTCCTTGATGCAGAACTGAGATCATATCAGAATTCCTCACAGTGCTCAAACGATGAGCAACCACAATGGTGGTCCTTCCTGACATGATTCTGACCAATGCATCTTGAACTATTCTCTCGGACTCAGCATCCAATGCACTCGTAGCTTCATCTAAAAGTAAGATCTTGGGGTTCTTCAGAATTGCTCTTGCAATTGCAATCCTCTGTTTTTGTCCACCAGAGAGTTGGGCTCCACGCTCACCAACGACTGTATCAAGGCCCTGCCATTTCAACCATACTAAGGAATAGAGTTGTAGGAGCCAAATCAAATATCTAGAAAAAGTGATGTACTTACTTCCGGCATCATGTCGACAAACTTGGCAGCATTTGCAAGCTCAAGAGCTCTCTTAATATCCTCCAGTGTTGCTTCTTCTTTCCCATAAGCAATGTTCTCCATGATAGTGGCATTAAATAAGACAGGCTCTTGGCTAACAAGTCCAATCTTTTGCCTTATCCACCCAAGCCTCAGACTTTTCAGGTTGACACCATCTATGAGAACCTCACCAGCCTGTGGATCATAAAATCTCTCCACCAACTAATCACAGTAGATTTCCCACTGCCACTCTCTCCAACTAAAGCCATGGTTCTGCCACTTGGTATATGTAATGAGAAGCCATTAAATATCAACTGATCAGGCCTTGCTGGGTAACTGAACAATATCTTTAAGTTTGACGTCGCCCTTGATATCTTCCAACTCGATGCCGTTCGTGTCGTAGGCATCAATGCCTGGTTTTCGATCGATAGTCTGGAACATTTTATATGCTGCTGCTTGCCCTGCTGCAAATGCATGCAAACAGGGGGCTGTCTGGCCAAGGGACCTGGTTCAACAAAATTCCAATAACAAGAATCAGGATTTGAAACCTGTTCTCAAGAGGATAGAACAAAATGTGATTAGCGAGTTCTGACTTACATTCCCCCAATCACAATGGCTTCTATGACATTCATGACAATTCCACCATTGTAGCTTTTCTCAGTTATCAACTTGGAACCGTACCATATGGCTAAGCCATAGCTGCAGAACAAATAAATAACATAAAGCCAGTTCCTAAGCCACTGACAAACCCTTCGTGAACAGTAGCCCTGTAAGCAACTTTTATGAACTTGTTGTACTTGTCGATGGCTCGCTTCTCACTTGTAAAGGATACAACCTAGAAAAAATGCAGACAAACGGGATTAAAACTAAGAAAATCATAAAGCACTTGATATATCAAACACAAATTCATACATACTGTTCTGATGGATCCAAGTGTTTGTTCGACTATAGATCCAGCTTCAGCATATGCCTTTCGTCCACGGCTCGACAATTTGGATAGAAAGAAGTACATGATTCCAAAAGCAACGACAATAGGAGGAAAACTAGCCAACATGATCAGAGACAAAAGCCAGCCTCTGGTAAATGCTACAATAAAACCACCAAAGAAGGTTGAAACGAGTTGCACAAAAGTTGCAGCCTAGGAATAACGACAAAAAATGATTGTTAGATGATTTGAAATTACAACAGATTCAACTTTCATATAATAAGATAAGAATTCATGGGGAGATTTTGCATCAACCAGGAGAGATCAAGACTTGCATGTTCAATTATGAACCTACTGACAATTCCATATAGCAATTGTCTAGATGCTTACTTTAAAATAGATTTAGCAAAATTCTAGCACTGCATGTTGTTAAAATTTTTACATGGTTATTTTTAAAACAGCATAAAACTTTCGGTTTATAGCTTGATTTTCTTCTCTTCATCTTTTTTTTCTCTCTTTTTAATGGAAAGATTTAAAGCCTGTCCAAGAAACTATATGTCAAAGAAAATGTGGATAAGGTTTGTTTTTTTTTTTTTTTGAGATGCAGTGGAACTTTAACTCTCAAGTTAAAAATAAAAATGAATATTCTTTAATGTTATGAAGAAATCACATTATCGAGAAATGTTATGCAGAAATTAGCAGAACAATATTTCAGATAAGATAAAACTGGAATATGTTTGGATGTAATTAGAAGCAAGGTCCAATAAGTCTCTTTGTATCAACGATATGTATCTCACTTTTGGACCAATGGCATCCTGAATAAGTGCAGTGTCCCCAGTTATCCTCTCAATTGCTTCCCCTGTTGTGGTTTCATTATCAAAGAATGCAATGTCCTGTCTCAGTAAAGCTTTGAGGTATAAGCCACGAATTCGACCTGCTTGTCTCTCTCCAGTCACCGTCCAGCATGAGACCTCTAGCATCAAGAAGTTACGATGTTTAGATTGATACACCAAAACAAGGCTCCATTCATAAAACATACACAAGAACAAGGCTTTGGCCAACTAGTTCAGCTATCCTTCTTTTTTTCTTTTAATGTGGGCTACTAGTTCAGCTATCAGTTCGCTATCTCAGTGTAATCAAGATACTACACATATCACTTGGAAAGAAACTGTGTTTACAGATTAACTTCGATTTCAGAGTCTGGCATCCTCAACGAGAGCCATTCCTGAACTATCCACAGACGCTTTTAATTTGTTATTTGCAAAAGACTAAACTATAGATATTATCATGATATACTACAGATTGTTTGATCTAAATGGATGAGCTTGAGAGACACATGCAGTATAACAATGCTTGAATTTTTTGTTTCGAACAGAGTAATTCGATGACTTACGTAGAACAGAAGCAACACCTGATCCTGCTGCTAAATATACATATTTCAGAACTACCTGAAACAAATTGCAAATCAAATTCAGATTACCGAAGTCTTCCATAACAGCACGAAGAGCAGGCATCACAGAGATGTAGCACAACTAATTATAAGTAACATAGACAAAGCAGCTCAGTTCGTTCAGATTCACTATATGCAAAACAACAAAGGAAATATAACTTTGATCTTTTACGCAGAAAAAAAAAGATTTTTGTTTTAGATACAGCTACGGTTACAAAATTTAAAGAATTTAATCAAAAATATAAGCTCTTGATGGGTAGTTAGCCTGATTAAATAGACTGAGGGACCTCAGGCTACATGGAAAGCAGAGTGAGGAGACTAGAAGACTGGTAACGGGCACAGCTCTTCACCAAAAAAAGTTCCTCACGATATCATGGCACTGGTGTGGCCCAAGGAACCTTTTTATGTGACCGAGAAGCACCTCTTAGAATTACTCAGAAATGATAATGGTGATGAATGAGAAAGTGAACTGTGAGGGAGTCACCAAGTCACCAACCTTGGAAACCTCATGCACTACAGAGGCCTTACTGCTGAAGCCAAAGGCATTAATGAGCTGACCAAAGATGTAGGACACGAGCGACATCGAGATCCCGTTGCCGACCGCTGCAACAGTGCCGACGGTCATCAAAGCCACGTCGCACGTGTCTGCGAATGAAAACATCTTGTAGAATGGCACTATTTCATCCCCTTCTTCATCCGACCACCATCTTCTTCTCTTAGAATTTTCTCTTCTTTCTTCATATCTTCTCCTCTTGCCTCTCCTGGTCTCTTTCCCCTTTTTGCTCTCTTATTTTTCAGCTGAAACGCAAGCCTACCTACATGCAGTCATCACACTGCGCTTATGATAGAAGTACCGAATATGTTGAAGTGATGAACTTGGAAACCAAAAACCAACTGGTAGGAATTTGCCCTGCATTAAATTCCTTAGAAGAGGCATGTCTTTCTTTAACTGGATGAGGAGGTATCAGACGATACCCGTTAGAAGCGGCATGTCAACAAGAAGGATGCTGCCACACAAGTTTAACAAATTTTCTAGGAGCAGTAGGGGCTGGTAGCCTCTGATTTGTTGACGGCATTACATCCACTTGCCTTCTTTTTATTTTAAATATGAAATCTGCTGTGGAGGTGACTTGCTGATCGGATCGACCTCTCTCCTTGGGACATGCTTAAGGCAACTTAACGAAGTCGCACCAAATGCAGGCTCGAGATCTCAATCCTATACTTATTTTAAATTACCAATTCGATCAGCTATGTGGGTGAGACTTGCGATGAACATCCGCGATTAACAACCTTGGTACAGGGGTAGAATGGCCAGAACATGGTTCAACAGTCTAAAGAATCAAGCCTAACAAACCTACAGATTTTGACTAATAGTCTACGAGCTTAACCTTCATATAGAAGAGATGTGAAGGGGATTCTAAAGTAAGCAAGCTCAACAAGGGAGGAGAACCAGAAGAAGAATACTCCACTCTCCCACACTCTCTCTTTTTTCCAATTGTTCTGAAGATCTGACTAACTTGGGTATCGAAGGGTTCTTTACTGGAACATCACCAGCGAGTGTGGACTTTTCTTGTAGGTTCTTTCGGCACCTCGGATCTCGATTAGCATTTAGCTCCAGCCACATTAGTACCTTTTCGGAGTCTTATAGCAAGTCTTCGCTATGGCACTGTTGTCACATTGCTGATGATGATAGGCCATAATGGTTGATAATAAAAAATTGACTGATATCTTGTTTTATGATATTTTTTGAAGGCTAAAATTATCCACCAACCTAAGGAAAGCACGGGCAAACTTGAGACAAGACTGAATGAGGTTCAATTCTAAAAATAATACCTCTGATACAGCCTCGGACAGCTTGCAGGGCTCATAACGACCAACAAGAAACCAGCCTTAGAGAAAGTCAAGGAAACCAGGTCTCCTTATTGGACCCCACATCTAAATGAAGCCTTGAATATCCCAAGGCTCGAAGACTGAAGGTGGCTCGGTGTCTATGAAAGTAGAAAAAAGTTCTTCAGGGCTTCTAAAATTTAGAGGCCCTATAGATGTGGAGATTTGAGGACATCCAAGCCGACGCCTGACCCCACTAAGCTACATGGCGCTCCTTACCCACGGATGAGTTGAATTAGAGACCATGATGATGAAGTTGAAGGAGATAATCCTTTGAAGATTCTGCCATGCCACATGGTGCTTCTTGCCCATAGGCGAGTCCAAGCGGAGGACACGACGATGAAGATGAAGGGGATAAAGCTCAGAGGACCCCATCAAGCTACATAGCATTTCTTGTCCATGGACGAGTTGAAGTAGAGGCTATGACGATGAAGTTGAATAAGCAAAACCTTCAGGAATCCCGCCATGCCATATGGCACTCTTTGCCTATGGGCAAGTGAAAGCGGAGGCTATGATAATGAAGTTGAAGAGACTAACCCTTTAGGGATCCTGCTAGACCATATGGCACTTCTTGCCCACGGATGAGTTGAAGTTGAGACCATGATGATGAAGATGAAGTGAATAACCCTTTGGAGACCCGTCAAGTCATATGGCGCTCTTTGCTCATGACCCTGCTAGGCCATATGGCACTTCTTGCCCATGGATGAGTCGAAGTGGAGGCCACGATGATGAAACTGAAGGGGCTAATTGTTTGGGGACCTCCTTAGGCCATATAGCACTCCTTGCCCATAGATGAGTCAAAACAGAGGCCATGACGGCAAAGATGAAGGGGACAACTCTCCGAGGATCTTGCTAGGCCACCTGGCGCTCTTTGCTCACGGACGAGTTGAAGTAGAGGCCACGATGATAAAGTTGAAGAGGCTAATCCTTTAGGGACCCTGTTAGGCCGCATGGCACTTCTTACCCACGAGCAAGTCAAAATAGAGGCCATGATAACGATGAAGATGAAGGGGATAATTCTTTAAAGATCTCGCAAGGCCACATGGTATTCCTTGCTCACAGACGAGTCGAAACAAGGCCACGACAATGATAAAGATGAAGAAAATAACTCTTCGGAGATCCTGTCTGGCCATCTAATGCTCTTTGCCTATGGACAAGTCGAAGCGGAGCTCATAGTGACGATAGTAAAGGAGCTAACCCTTCGAGGATCTTATCTTAAAGAGGAGGGAACTTTAGAAGACACATGGAGAAAAAATCAGTGAAGGAACACTTCATTCAAAAAGGTCCATATACATTCCATATAAAGTTTATTATAATTCAATTTTGTTTGAGCAAGACTCATTACGACAAAAAAAAAAAAGAATTCAGGCTCGATCAGCTTCCACGGGCTCAACCAGCATCCTTGGATGAAGAACTGAACACCTCCCGATCCTATCCTCAACGATGCACACAAAAGCTCTTTTTTGATGATCACTGGCCCTTACTAAAGGATATAGGGGATGGCATAACTGGTTTTTTCCTCAAAAACTCATCTACGTCCAGGATATTTTCCTAATGAGGGTCGGAAGCTATCTTGGAGAAGGCAAAGGATATGGAGGACAATGCATTAGAAGCCCCCAAGTGACTGTCGCTGTGGTTCCACAATCAGAATGATAGAATTTTTTAATACCTCCCACACCAAAACGGGATGTTTATTGGGGTGATCTCTCGAAGTACTCTACGATTGACTGAAGGAAGGAGAAAACTTCCTCGAATAGAGGAAAGCTCTGATGATCCTTTAACATCGAACAAGACGGCACCATTGCAACATTATGAAAGATGACCAGGGCAAGACCAGTCTCGAGCAGCAGGACCTCTATTTATAGGGGGATAGGTCCAAGCGCATTCAAACGCCCACCAACCATGCGACAAATGTCGCCATTGGAAGGGCCTCGAAAACCATGTCCCTTGGAGAAAGGGGATCCGATTGTCCTTTCCAACATGCCATCTTTATCAGATGGTGCTAGTATTAAAAACCCCACCCTATTAGGCCTCCAGATCGTATGATTCTTCATTGCACAACCCCCAAGATGGATCAATTTCTCTAATCCACGGAGGGAGGTATAATGCCCATCAACATCCAGCACATTGTGCACGAACAAGCCCATAATTTTAAAATTTCCTATCATATGCTATTGAAATAAGTACTTTGAAGAAAGTTAAGGGAGACCCCGGTTTGGCATGGAGAAAGGCTCACTTGAATAGGGAATTGGGATATGCTTGTCTTAGTCGCCTTGATCCATTACAGAATGGCTATCCAACCCATTCGAGCCATCGGAGGCCTTGACCACCATGATAAGAGCCAATCAACACAGGCACCAAGAAAAAATGAAGAGCTTCATTTGGAAGGTAAACATAACAAAAGATATTTTTGTTAATTAAAGTTTATTACAAAAGTTGCCAAAATAAGGCATCAAAAGCAACTATAAAGAAAAGAACTAGTCTTTGGCCGATGAGAATGCCCCGACCTTTTCATAACTGTTCTTGGGACAAAGACATCTCATGTCCAACTTAGGGACCGCCTGCTGCAGACGAGCTTTGCAGTCCTAGAAGTCATGAATAAAAGTGATCGAGGATGCCTTGATGACTTTATCATCAAAGTCCACCGAAGTTTTGTACTTCTCGATGCATTTGGATCTAGCCTCGACGGTAGCTCTCCCCACAGTCTTGATGAACCTCAGCTTATTCTTAGCTGCCTTTCTAGCCTCGTCGACAGTCCTTGCCCGAGCTTTGGCCGTCCGGAGCTCCTAATGGAGGATGGAGATATCGTGTGCCAGCCACATGAAAAACAAAGTCAAAGAGACATGATCAAAGGATCATAATAAGCAAGAGTCAGTGACTCACCTCAAGAAGACTGACGTAAGATGCCCCTATGACCTCATTTGAGGGATGAGGTTCCCTCTCCAATCGATCAACCGGCATTAGAATCGACTCCATCAGCTCTCGGATCAGCTGATGGTCCTGAAGCATGGAGGAGTTCCTCTGCACTGACTCCATGATGGTGGCGAACCCCCCTTCACCTCCAAGCAAGGTAGGGTCTGCCTTAGGCCTCGCCGACCCGTTCGATAGTTCAGGAGAAGATTGGGCTTGGCCTAAAAGAAGAGAAGGGGTCTGAAGTGGCTCTAAGGCTATTGACGTATGCTAGCTGCAGCAATTCGACCACCATCGGCTCATCCTCGATCTCTATTGGGTTTACACTCGATGTCCCCAGAGATTGTGATGGAACACGAGTAGGAAACTCCGACTAGGTACTTCTCAGTCTCTTGGACGAGGACTTCCGCTCGAAGAGCTCATCCTCCTCTTCACCACCATTTTGATGGATGAGAGCAATGGTTTCATTGTTCAAGATAAAAAAGTAAGGAGATCACCAGCACTAATAGAAACAATGTCTGCAGGAGGAAGAAAGAGCCTCCCTCCAACAACTACAATGATAGGAGAGCAATTGGCAATTGGATGGCAGCAAATCTAATCAGATAGATGGTCTATTTATACAGACCATCGACAGTATAGATTCAACCATCGAATCACTAGATCTTATCACTAGGCCAGCATTGGGAGCAACAGATTTTGCGATCCTTCATTGCACCCTATCTTTGGATCTCTTCTCTCCAAGGTGTCGTTTTGCAATCCTTCGAGCTTCCTTCCCTAATAATGACGATGCAGATTGTGAAACGACATATCATTAGCCTCCAGAAGCTTTTTCATCCAAGCACATCAACAGGGAACCAGATCGACGGCTAGCTACCAGATCGATTACTTTTTTCACCCAAAGCCAAGAAGCAATTTTGAATTCGAAAGTGAGGGACAAATGTTATGAAGATGACTTGCTGACTAGATCGACCTCTCTCCTTGAGACATGCCCAATGTGACTTGGTGAAGTCGCACCAGATGCAAGCTTGGGACCCCGAGCTCACACCCATTTCAAATCACTAATTTGACCAGCCATGCGGATGAGACCCGCAACAGACATTCATGACTAGTAATATTGGTCCAGAGATAGTAGGTGAAATTTTTTCTTTCAATAAATGGCTAGAATATGACCCAACGGCCTAAAGAATCAGGTCTAACAAATCTACAGATTTCGATTAATAGTCTACGGGCTCAATCTATATATAAAAAAGGTATAAAGGAGATCTTCAAGTAAGCAAGCTCAACTAGAGAGGAGAACAAGGAGAAGAATACTCCGCTCTCTCACATTTTTTTTATATTATTTTTAAGTTCCGGCTAACTTAGACATCGGAGAATTTCTCATCGAAAAATCTCTTACGAGTGTGGATTTCTTTTGTAGATCTTCTTCGACGTTTTGAATTCCAATCAGCATCCAGTTCCAACCACACCAGCATCCTTCAAAGCCTTCTGGCAACGGAATCCATAATTTTTGGAGGGAAATGAATGTAATCCACTTATCCTTTTTGAATGGACTTCTCAGAGAGTTTGCTCTGTTTTCATCGGTGCCTTGTTGTCCATTATCATCTCGATTTACTTGAGAATCCGAGCGGCCAAATGAATCTTCCTTCGGTGCACTGAAGGAGCTTGTGGCAAGTGGCGCATGACAAAGATTTCCATTAGTGTCCGGTTTTGCTCGCTCTTTACCCTGTTGTCTTTTGTGAGTGAGATTTCTGTTAATCTTGGCTGGGAGGGTTTGTCCGGGACTGATGTGATGGTTAAATTCTGGGTCTTTTTTTGTTTTATTTTCTAGAAGTGGCCTTCTTTCTTTCTTTTATCGAGCCTCTATTCTTCATCCTTCTGTCTAATTTCTTTGTCCTAATGACTTTAATAATTGTGCTTAAAAAGTTAAAATGATTACTTTTTTATTGTTTGAAAGGAAAAATTTTATATCTGATATCCCCAAATAATAGACCTCTTTATTTTATTACCGTTATTTAGAGTCATAACAGAAAAATGACAGCTACTAGTTGAAATTATCATTTTTTTTATTAAAAGGGGGTTAACTAACCTCCCCAGCTTTATGTAGACAAGGTATTTACAATATTTACAAGATGTTGTCACCCTATACATTGAATGGGGACCCACAATATATACAGTGAATGCCTACCGAGCCAAAAATAATTATTTTATTAAATTAGCCGAAAGACCAGTGAAGAAGAACCTTTGAACTTCAGCCATGTATATGAAGTACTTGATATGAAAGGCTGAGGGCTCTCTATTCCGTTAATTTAATGGGCTAGTGCAAGTAACTTAGCATATTTGTGATCGTTGGTTGCTCTGTCTTTGCTGAAGCTTAACACCAAGATTATAGATTGCTGTGCATGAAAAGAAAGAACTCCGGTCACAAACAAAATATTTTCTATTTATTAAACTTTGACAAGAGAGTGCCTCGAATCTAAATATATATTCAATTATTTTTTTTTTTCAAATACACCAACACCCTATAGAGCAGATTGTGTCAAAGGTAGCTTGGATATCATTGTTCAAAGAAGCAAACCTCGAATGATACCAAAAGTCCAGAATGCTATCAAGCCTGGTATTGTCAATGAGTTGCAAGATGGCATTCTAGATGTATTTCGAGTAATTACACTCTAATATGAGGTAATTGAGTACTTCAGAATGGGTAAAGCACAATGGACAGTTATGAGATTCTAGGATGCCTTTTTTTGTTAGGTTATCAGTAGTGAGTATTTTATTATGGTAATAGAGCCAATTGAAAATTTCCACCTTCTCTGAGATGGATAGAGACCAGATTAAACGACATGGGAGAGATATAATCTCTCCATTCATAAGGAAATATAATACTGTCCAGCCTTGTATACATTAGTTGTATGCCATTTCCAATATCTACCATCTTCGTTTATAGTTGAAATTATTGTTAATCAAATGAAATACACACACATAGAGCAATGGTAGCTATAATATAAGGATATAAATTTGAAAAAAAATTATTATAAAATTTTTAAAATTATTAAATAATATTGCTATTCCGTCACTTACACAACCATTAATATAACAAAACTTTTATCTGACATATTCACCACTTAGTTTCTCATTATTGATATATATATGACATGAGGGCTAGCAGCTAGTAGTTTTTGTGGTTTATCTACTGCTCCAAGTGATCAGAAGTTTACTACAAGAAAATAGATTATTAGCGACGACTAATTGCCATCGCTAATAACCCAATTTTCATCGCTAATAATATTAGCGACGGACTTCCATCGCTAAATATTCGTCGGAAATAAGGTCATTGCTAATTATCATTATTAGCGACGGTAATAAGTCCGTCGCTAATAATGGTAATTGGCGACGATCTTATTTCCGACGAACGTGTAATTAGCGATGATATTAGCAATAATAAAATCATTGCTAATATTTTTTAAAAATTTTAATTAAAATTTTAAAAAATTGTTAGTGGCATTACTGACGCTAATGCCATCGGAATAGTCTTTATCGATGCAATTAGCATCGCTAATACCATCACTAATAGTTTTTTATTTTTTAAAAAAATTATAATTAATTTTTTTTAAATTTATTTTAATCACAGTAATAAGTAATTATATTTTTAAATTATTATAATAAATATAATTATTTACTATATCATGAATATAAA
>KE504865.1:254447-265741 GCA_000441515.1 Elaeis oleifera
ATAAAAAAATCATATAAGATCCTCCTCATCATCCTTCTCATCCTCTTACTTCTGTATGTCTTCTCCAGCAGCTGGTGGATGAGAATCGGATGTCTCAATATCCTGTAACGAAAAAAATAAATATTATTAATAAATTTCGATACGAAAGTGTATATGTTGATATAAAGATGTATATTTCGATATACTACTCCGATTCTCGAACAAATTATTCCTACACAATTCATTTGATGATACAGAGCTATAGATACTTCCATCTTATTGATTGGATGGTTAGATTGAATTTTTATCCCCTAGATCTCTTTCTCGAACTTAAACCTAAATATGTAAAGTTTTTAAATATAAAAATTTAAATAAAAAAAAATTATTAATAGACTTATCTACTGTGATGACTATGACAATGAGTCCAGCTGATCATGCAGATGTGAATTTCAGAGAATCTCAACGACCGCATTACGGACGGCATTTCAAAAGCTCTAAAATCGTTGGCTCTAAAGTCTCTGCACACCTCCTCCACATGTCAACGACCGCATTACGGACGGTATTTCAAAAGCTCTAAGATCGCTGGCTCCAAAGTCTCTGCACACCTCCTCCACATGTGCATCACTCCATATTTGGGTTGTCGAGGTCAGAGAGGAGATTGTTGAAGAGTTTCGAGCTATTGGAGTGTCGAAGCTATGGCCGAATCCTATGATCCGACTCTTACTCACCCTCCGATGGCATTAAGCCATCCCTCGAGGTCAAGAAGGGGCTAAGAGGATAAGTCCTCATCGTATCGCGGTACGAGATACTCCACATAATCCACCTATACAGTTTAGAAATTTATTAGTCCATATATATCAGTATATATAAAAGCTTAATATTGCGATCTGTCAAGATCTAGGATCTAAGTAATCACCAGTCCTCTTAGACTGGTGTGTGGCCTCCCATATTTGCAGTTACCCTGGTGCATGATCCAGCTGCCTTCTCTACAATAAATAAATAATTAAATTAAATTAATTAAAATATATGTATGATCAATTCAATATGAAATTAATTTAAGTGTAAAATTTTTATTAATCTATCGACCACAATATATGTGCCAATAGAGACATCGATGTGCTTGATCGGATCCTGCTAGGTGGTCCAATTTTGTCGTGCCCTCTGCCACCTACCAGAGTACTCCTCAGTGCTCCACTAGTCATAGAGAACCTCCTATATGTTTGCCCGCATCTAGTGAACTATGTAAGATTTTCAGTCCGATGGTGATTCGAAACTGGAGTACTCTATAGCGGACTGTCTAAGACTGTACAGCCTATCCCAGAACCTACATATGGCCATCTTTTCGAAGGTCCAACAGCCAGCCTCCTCATCCTAAGGAGTCTCAAATCGGTAGTACTCCTATAAGTAGAAGCAAATATGTATTAATAAATAGAATACAAATCTATCATAATTAAAATTAAACACCTTTAACTTATTAGAAACATCTCCCAGACTGCATCACAAACCCCGATGGCCAACTAGAGAACTCATCTACCAGCCCCAGCATTAATCATCAGATGATCTCGGTAACCACACAAGGTACCCCAGGCTCTCTAAATATGCTGCAAAATTGATTTTGAGCAATAAATGTTAGACTCTAAAGTGACTAAATTTTAAACATATTCAACGAAGATATAGGACTTTCAAGCGGCTTTGAATGTGGATGAGCTTTCTATCCTTCGATCGAGTTAGAGGTACCATGACCCGAGTGGATTCTCTATCACGCCGCTGACTCTGAGAGCCAGAGTTGCTCCATGTGACTATGGGATCACTGGTGACCTCACATCATCTGAATCTGAGAGTATCAAGATATCATAAAGAATGTTATATTAGATAATAAAGGATAAAATAGTATAAAAAATATTTAAAGTATTAGAATTTATCGCATGGTATGTATGGCACAAAATCATACGAGCTGGCTGCATGAGATCTCTCTTCTTGACTGTGATGGCTCCGATCTCTGAAAGACATAATCTATAATTTTAAAATAAAATAAATAGATTCATGGATTAATTATATAATTATGGATGACAATGCAAGATTTAAAATGATTCAAAGCAATGCAAGAATAAAATGATACCAGAAGGTCACAGCGATTCTGAGTTTGTGAGGAAAATTCCTCAAGATCGAGATTGAGAGAATGAGAGCGGTCAGAGGTGGCATTTTGGATGCGAGATATAAGAGCTTGGATGCCTCGGTAGAGGCCGTCACTGAGAGGTGCTTGGACTTAGAAGAGAAGTCCAAGAACGATAGGTGGGCTTCGAAGAAGAGTTTCCGAGCTCGAGCAGAAGCTTCATGAGGAGAGGCACAGCAGTGCTTCACTGGAGGCGAGGCACACAGAGTCAGAGGTTCAGAAGTTCATCACAAGCAAGGAGCACCACTCATCAGCCTCTTCAGATGTTTGGTACCCTTCAGATTCTTTGTCTAATTCTTCCTCTTCTTCTACTTTTTATTTTTTTCTTCTTCTTCTCCTTCTTGGATAGGATTGCCCTTTAAAACAAACTCAGAATGATCTACCTCCTCATGTTGGCCATCACATAGGAGAAAATCTTGAGCATCCAACTTTGCATCTATGAAAGACTAATGAACTCCAGATATTTCATCCTTCTAAAAGTATTCTAATAAATGGAATTCTTCTTCTTCTTCGAGCGCGTAATGAACGGTTCGAGACTTAATTTTACATACAGCCCACCATTCTTTCCTTCCTCTCTTTCTTGATGGAAAATGAGTATAATAAATTTGAACAGCTTATTGAGCTAGCACAAATGGCTCGTTGATATATACTTTTGATCCAAATTTGATTTCAATAAGTCCATGCCATGGATCAACCTTCAAACCATGTTTATTATTAAACTATTGGCACTTAAATAGAATGGCACTATTACCTCTAAGGTAGATCAACTTGATCACTTCTTTGAGGATTCTATGATAGTCACTCTCCATCTCTTCCCACCAGCTGTCCTTTATATACACACTGCTGTTTATTGTGCTCTTATAATATCCATATTGCTCGGTATGAATTTAAACCATTTACGTTACAGTCATTACAATATGTAACATATTTTATTGGCCCATAACCCAATGATCTTAACTTCTTAGGTATAGATTCACCCTCTTGCATGATCTAGGGCCTAGAATCTAATTGTCGAACTGCTCCAGCTACCGTCGGAGTAGATGAGCGGATCAGAACCGGTCCGATGGTGATCCAGCCTCAAAATCCTTCCGTCGAAAGCAGTAGGGCTACTCTTATCGGAAAGTTTTCCAGAGTGGTTCCATCTTTAGATAATAATATTAATTTAAATAATATTATTAATAATATTATTAATTTTAATAATCTTATTAATAATATTATTGAATTAATAATATTATTAAATTAATAATAATATTGATAATATTATTTAATTAATAATATTATTAATTTAAATATTATTAATATTTAAATTAATAATATCTAAATTTAAATATTATTAATTTAAATAATTAGATAAATCTAATTTTAAATATTTAAATTTTTTAAAAAAAGAACGAGGTGTGGTGACAGCGATGGAGCCCATCACCGTCGCCATCGCTAAAACTCACCAGGCAACGGTGGTGCGAGTTCGACGGTGCGAAGATCTGGCGACTAGACGCTCTGAAGGAGGGAGGCCAACCTGCGGGTCCGGTCTGGCAAGGGGAGGGTGGGGGAGAAGGGCGAGGTGGCCGCGGGTTTGGTCTAGCAAAGAGAGGGGTAGGGAGAGGGGGCAGGTGGCAGGGGGCCCTATCTGGTAAGAGGTGGGGTAAGGGGAGAAGGGGGAGGCGGACGGGGGGGGGGGGGGGTGACCGGAGTTCGGCAAGAGAAGGGGCAGTCCGACGAAGGGAGAGGCAGTGGGGCTCCGATCCAACTAGGAGAGGGCTCGGGAACAAGCAATCTGACGAGAGGACGTCGGATCCAAGGCAGAGCTAGTGGCGTGGGAGCTGGGGGGAGGAGGTCAGGGGCTCTAGTAGTAGAGCAGGAGAGAAGGGGGACTAGAGGCAAGGGAGAAGAGGGGAGGCAGTGGCCAATAGAACCGAGCGAGTCCGTCGGGATCGAGAGGAAGATTTTAGGACATATCATTAGCAACAGCTAAATTACGTCGCTAACACCGTCACTAATAATAATAAACTTAATAGCGATGGTATCCTGTCACTAATAAGCCTTCACACTTATTACGACGGGTCTGATTCCCGTCGTAATAAGTTATCGATAAAATAGTTATTAGCGATGGTGGATTTGCCGTCGTTAATATTCTATTTTTTTTGTTATGATTTCAAATTGAAAACTGAATATAGAAGAATCATCAGCATATTCTTAAAAGAATTAAAGTATGACATAAAAGATCCGTAAGGAAGGTTGTTGCGTTTAATTTTGTATCTCATGATGACTTGAGCATGTTGTTTCATATCTAGCGGTTTTACAATGTGGTCACCAACGAGCTGCCAAATAATGTCCCAACCTCATTGGATGAGTTCAATTCTAGTAGTATTGCTGACCTCGTTTGATGGGTTTATTAATTTAAATAACCTTGTCTTAGATGTGAGAGATTTAAGTTCATTTTTGATAGAGTTGCTAACCTCATCTGTTTGGTTCATTTTACACAAGCTTATAGGAGATGTGACATATCGTTGGTTTCCGTCTTATTTCTTTCGTGCTGGTTGGTTACGTATCATTCATCAGCTGCATTCATTTATATTTGTCTTTGTTAGTGTTTCATTGAGACTTCTATGTATCTCCACAAGATCGGTTTGCTTTCTAGAGCCATGGGTGTACAGCCGGTGGCCCCTTGACATGGTAAGTGGCCCCCACCCGATATTTTTATTTGATTTTCTCGCCTTCCCCCTCCCCTTCTTGTTTGTGAAAAATTTGTACTGAAACGGAGATGTGAATTGCTTGTCATGTTCATAGCACTGATATGCTTTACATATGAGTTGAGGCCCTTGAATTTAGAGATCAAATATGATAGAATATAACAATAGAATTTTATGATTATGAGTATAATATGATAGCGAAATTTCAGAAAAATACTACGAACCTAATATAGTATAATACAATAGTAAAATCTCAAGATTTGATGTGTATACTAAATATAAATATGACAACCGGATCCCATGATTGTTGGAGGTTAACGTAGGCTGACATACCAAGATTCGGCATGCAATATGTAGTACTTGCAATATCCAAGATTTTATAATGGGCTGATATGCCAAAATTCTATATGCAATATATAGTAATCATGATATCCAAGATTCTATAATAAGTGAGCTTCTGACAACTTTAAGACTCCTCCTCAAGTTAGTATGGATAAGTCTATAACACCCAATGTGCTTAGCATACATAAAAAATTTGATCACAACCCAAAGCCTTGGTATAGATGTCAATAATTGATCATGAAGAAACTTGATCTAGATTTTGCTTGCTTATAATTTTTTTCAAACAATATGACAGTCTATGTCGATATGTTTTGTTCCCTCATAAAATACAGGGTTGATAGCAATACGAAGTGCAGCTTGATTATCACAATAGAGATATAGCTTGAGGATGATGGATAGCTAAGTCAGAGAGTAGAGTTTTGAACCCAATCAATTCATAAGTGGTAGAGGTTATTGATCGATATTTAGTTTCAGTGGTAGAGTAAGTGATAGTATTTTATTTATTTATTTTTGTACATCATGAGATAAAGCTATAATCAAGAAATTTACAATAACCTGTGACAGAATGGTGAGTAGTGGAACACTTGCCTAATCAGTATCATAATAAGCACTGAGATAAAAATTGTTTGAGATAGGCATGAGGATACCAAAGCTTGGATAAGATTTAAGGGGTTGACGTGGTGCTTACATAAACTAACTAAGAAGATTGACAGCAAACATAATATCTGGACATATGATTGCGAGATAGATCAAATATCCTATCAGAGGTCTGTATGGTCCAACATCATGCAAAGATTCTCTAATATCATGCAATAATTTTGAAGTTTGCTCCATTAGAGTGTGCGTTGGTTTAGCACTTAGAACAATTGCATCTTCAAAATATCTAAAATATATTTATATTGAGAGTGAAAATATCTTTACTTGATTGTGCAACTTCAATACCTAAGAAATATTTAAATATGTCAAGATTTTTATTTGAAATTGATCTTGGAGGTAGGATTTAGTGCCTATTTGGCCAAGCTATGAAAATCAGCTTATTTTAAAATGACTTCTTTTCAAATGGAGTTTCGGAAGAAGTGCTGTGAGAGAGAAGTAGTTTATATTTGACAAAATCATTTGATAAGTATTTTTATCAATATTTGAAAAGTAGTTTGTGTTTGACAAATCTTTCACAAAAATATTTTTGACTGTCAAATTACGAAAAAAGATATGTATAGATTTACTTTACAATTAATATTATTTAAATAATAAATAATTTTAAATATTCATTATGGTTAATTTAATTAAGTTTTTATTTTATTAATTAAATATAAAATAAATAACAAAATATATTAAAAATTTCAATCAATATAAATCAATTGAATCAAAGATAATACATATTGAATATTTTATATAATTTTTATATGATAATATATATATATCAAAATACATCAAAATCCATCATTCACTAAATATTGAAAATTTACCCCAAAAAAGAAGGAGAATAACTCATACATGAGAATAATGGGAGGGTTATGTGAAAATAATAGGGATAGTTATGATAAATAATGATTTTGAGTAAAGATATTTTTATTTTGAAAAAATAATTTTTTGCTTCTGCTTCCAAGGAGAAGTTTTAATTTCTACTTCCTCCCCACAGCAGAAAACTGCTTCTGTTACCACTCAGAAGTAGATTATTTTTAAAATAAGCTTAGCCAAATATTTATTTTTCAAAATAAGTACTTTTTGAACAATAAGCAGTTTCTTTCTCTCCAAAAGCTTGGCCAAATAGGCCATTGGTGAAATCAATAGAAGAAAGATCACTGCCAGTAATGAGTATATCATTAATATAAATAAGTACGATAGCGATGCTATCCTTATATTTGAAGGTAAAAAATGAATAATCAACAACTATTTGAGTGAAACCAGTCTGAAGTAGTGCTATGGAGAATTTAGAAAATTAGTTGCAAGAAGTTTGTTTAATACCATATAAGGATTTCTTAAGTTTGTAAACTAATTATTCTTTTTTCTCGAATCTTCCCTTTAAGAAAATTTGGTGGCAATTGTACGTAAACTTCCTCATTCTAATTGCTATGGGGGAAGACATTATTGACATCAAACGGATACAAATGCCAATGTTTGTCAACAACAATGGTAATAAGATAATGAATTATGATCAATTTGATAATAGGAGCGAATGTTTCATAATAATTTAGGCCTTCAACTTGAGTATAGCCTTTAGCAACAAGCTTTGCTTTGTGCCATTGGATACTACCATCAGATTTGTACTTGATCTTATGTACTTATTTGCTTCCAATGGTATATTTGCTTGATGGAAGTGATATTACAGTCCAAGTGTGATTAAGCTTTAGGGCCTTAACTTCATCGGCCATGGCATCACACCAGTGAGCATGTTTCATTGCTGAGGAGAATCGTGACTTGAGTTCTTGAGAAGAGAAAATAGAAATTAGATATGCACGATCAGAGCTAGAGAATTTATCAAAAGAAAGATAATTTTAGAGTGGACATTTAGTACCTATTTCACAGCTGTTTTGATCTGAACAAAAGGATAAAACTTGAGAGCACCGAAAATCTTGAAGCCACTAAGGAGGATGTTAGATTCTTGTAGAGTATTTGGGAGCTAGATCATAAGATGTTGTTTCAAAAGAATCCTAATTAAGAGTGGAAGAAGGCTGAGTAGGTGAAGAAGGAGGATCAATTGAAGGAATAGAGAGAATGGATTTATTCTTGTATTAACAATGTGCGAAAGAATTACAGATTGGGAAGAAGGTGAAACATGTGGTGTGTTGGCAAATGAAAAAATTGATTCATTAAAATGACATCTTTACTAGTGAATATTTTTTTTCAAAGTAGGTCATATACATGGTAGCCCTTTTGTCCATAATGGTATCCTACAAAAATGAATCTTCACATTCGAGATCCAAATTTATTTTTAGCTTGGATATGAGCAAAACAAAGACATCCGAAGGTGAGTAAATGATGATAAAAGAATTTTCTATCAAAAAGTATTGCATGAGGAGATCTACCATCTAAAATAGATGAGAAAAGTTGGTTAAATAAGATAAGCTGCGGTTAAAATACACTCACCTCAAAATTCAATAGATAGCCTGGCTTGAAGAAATAGTACTCAGGCAATTTCAAGGAGGTGTCTATGTTTGCATTCAACTATACCATTTTGCTATAGTGTGCCAACACAAGATGTTTGATAAATAATTTTTCGAGAAGCAAAGTAAGTTTGCAATTGATGGTTTATGAATTCCATCCCATTGTCACTCTTAACCATTTAATTTTATAAGAAAATTGATTATTTACAAGAACAATAAATTTTTTGAGCAAATAAGATATTTCATTTTTTGAATCACATTAGAAAAAACCATGTGCTATATGAAAAGTCATCCATAATTGTTAAGAAATAACGTCACTGGTATGAGATGGAATAGAGTAACCTCCCCAAATATCTATATAAATAAGTTAAAAAATGGAAGAAGTAACAGAAGTACTTGTAGGAAAAAAAAGCTCTAGTCTATTTAGCTAAAGGACAAATGGTACAAGAATCTATTTTATTTAAATAATAGAAAGAAGAACAGAAATAACTTGAGCTAAAATATTTAATCTCGGAATAGATAGATGACCCAATCGATTATGCCAAAGACTCAACTAGATACAATAAGCTGTAGAAGTAGGGTTAACTGGACCTTTATAATAGTAGAGATCATCCTCTTCTTTACTTAGATCAATTAGCTTCCTCGTCAATAGATCCTAAAAAACACATAAGTCAGAAAAAAAGATGGCAATGCAATAATATGTTTTAGTGAACTTGCTAATGGATAATAAATTTAAATTGAAAGTAGGAACATAAAGAACATTTTTTAACTCAAGAGAAGGAGATAATTTTACTGTGCCTTTTTGGATTATTTGAACTATATCTCTAGAAGGTAATTTAATGGATTAAAAATGGATAAAGATTCGAATGATAGAAAAAATTAGAGTCAGAGACCATGTGGTCAAAAGCACCTATGTCAATTATCCATATCATAGATTGTGAGTTGAAAAGAATACCTATCATGTTAACAAATTGTGGTCTTATCGGTGTTCAATATGGATAGCAATTGGGCATATTTCTCTAACATGAGCTAGGGCACAATTGATGGGCCAAGAGGACTTTCATCATTGGTAGCATGATTTGCAGAAGGAACATAAGTTTTGGTTCTCCATGGAGGTTTAGATAGCCATATAGTTTATAGTAGGTCTCATGTGTGTGACTAAGATTATTGTAATAATCACAGTGTGGTCATCCTTGATTGTCATGATCTTAGTTACTAGAATGCCTAGAACTACGCTTATCAAAGTATGAAGCAACCATAGTAGCACCTTTAAAAGTCTGCATCGGTTTGACTTGTAGTACCTTATACATACTTTTCTTTTGCAAAATCAAAAAAAATTACTTACTGTAGGTAGAGGCTCCACGGTGAGTATCTGTTGCTCCATGAATTGATTTTGATGATTACAAAATATTTGAGGGGGTTACTAATGATTTTGGTTTGAAAAAGATTTATTGTATTTCAGGAGCAAAATCATAATTTTATCAAGTTCTGATTCGAAAGTCTCAAAAGTAAGAACAGAAAATTTGTGATCTATTGGAGGTAATTTCATATTTTTGAATATATATTTTGAGAGAAAATTAAGTTTAAAAAAAAAGATCGACCCCTAGGGTCGATCCCTGTCAAAAGGGCTGAACGGCACACTATTTTTAACTGACACACCCAAAAGGGACAATCCTATGAGTCGACCTCTGTTGCTGTGTAAGCCAGAGATACAGAACAGTCACTTTCTGTTCTGCGCCACAGAGGTCGACCCTATGAGTCGACTCTTGTGACGAAAAATCTTCGTAACGGCTAGTTTTCAGCTCATTTTGATCGTATTTAATATTTATTTAATACACTCCAATGGTTCTAATCTTGTCCAGATTACTCTCCACCATCTATTGAAGATATAAAGGCACTTAAAGGAGAAAAAAGTAAGGTTTTCAAGCATTCATTTCAGTCCTAAAGAAAAGCCCTCTTCAAGCAAAAGAAGCTTTCATTTCAAGTTCACCAACCCCTCAAGAGCTCATTCAAGTCTTCAACAACCTTGAAAAAAATCAGAAAAGCTTCTTCCTTGTTATATAAAGTGTATTTAAAGTTTAATTTGCTCATTAAAGGAGCTAAACTTGTATTTTCATGTGATTAACTCTTATACTCTGTTTGTCTTGATCCTTAGTTTTGGAAGGATTCCAAAACTTGGAAAGGTTGGTCCGAACTTTGAATCGGATTGTATTTGGGTTGGCTTGTACCTGAAAAATAAGTGTTCTAGCTTGGCATAGCTAGAGTCAGAAGTACCGACATTGTATTCTTGTTGAATACGTTTTAGTGGATTTAAATTTCCAAATAGGGGTTTGGAGAGTGGATGTAGGTGCAAGGTTGGCACTGAACTACTATAAATCTTGATTGTTTGTATTGTGCTTACTTACTCTCTTTCTAAGTTTCTTTATTTCTTACATTCTTGCATCTCATTTTTACACCTTGCTTAAATCACTTTCTATATATAACTTGCTCATTGTTATTTAATCCTTGTGGTTCTAAATTAACTTAAATTTAAAATCTAATTCACCCTCCTTCTTGGGTTGCATAGCTGGGCAACAAGTGGTATCAGAGTTCAGTGCTCTAGCCCTATTTTGATTTAACCATCAAAGAGCCAAAGATCTATGGCAACTCAAGTTGGTGCTTCACTAATCGAGGGGCAGTCCACAAACCGACCTCCACTTTTCAATGGGTCAAACTACACCTATTGAAAAGCTCGGATGAAAATCTTTATCCAAGCACTTGACTATGATGTGTGAAGTATCATAGTTAATGGACCATACACACCCACTAAGATAATTGATGGTGTAGAATCAATCAAATCCGAAAGAGAATAGGATGAGGTTGACAAGAAAATGGTTCAACTCAATGCCAAAGCCATGAATATTTTATATTGTGCTTTAGATGCTAATGAGTTTAATCGCATTTCAACATGCATGTCGGCTAAAAAAATAGGAGATAGGTTAGAAGTAACACATAAAGGCAACTAAT
>KE504865.1:273759-286418 GCA_000441515.1 Elaeis oleifera
ATATTTAAGTGATGCATCTTCATATATTAAAATTCTTAATCAATGCTTTATATATATTATATTTTATTTTTGCTCAAGTGTTTTGTCATCATCAAAAAGAGGAAGATTGTTGCTCCATGAATTGATTTTAATGATTACAAAATATTTGAGGGGGTTACTAATAATTTTGACTTGAAAAAAGATTTATTGTATTTTAGAGACAAAATCGTAATTTTATCAAGTTCTGATTCGAAAGCCTCAAGAGAAAGAACAGTAGATTTGTGATTTATTGGAGGTAATTTTATATTTTTTGGATATATATTTTGAGAAAAAATCAAGTTTAAAAAAGGGTCGATCCCTGTCAAAAGGACTGAACAGCACGCTATTTTTGGCTGGCACACCCAAAGGAGATGACCCTATGAGTCGACCTCTGTTGCTGTACAAGTCAGAGATATAGAATAGTCACTTTCTGTTCTGTGCCACAGAGGTCGACCCTATGAGTCGACCCCTGTGCAGAGATCGACCCTATGAGTCGATCCCTGCGACAAAAAATCTCCATAACGGCTAATTTTTTAGCTCATTTTGATCATATTTAATATTCATTTAATGCACTCTAACGACTCTAATCCTGTTCAGATTACTCTTCACCATCTATTGAAGATATATAGGCACTTAAAGGAGGAAAAAGTAAGATTTTCAAGCATTCATTTCAGCCCAAAAGAAAAAGCCCTCTTCAAGTAAAAGAAGCTTTCATTTCAAGTTCACCAACCCCTCAAGAGCTCATTCAAGTCTTCAACAACCTTGAAGAAAATCAGAAAAACTTCTTTCTTGTTGTGTAAAGTGTATTTAAAATTTTAATTTGCTCATTAAAGGAGCTAAACTTGTATTTTCATGTGATTAACTCTTATACTCTATTTTTATCTTGATCCTTAGTTTTGGAAGGGTTCCAAAATTTGAAAAGGTTGGTCCGAACCTTGAATCAGATTGTATTTGGGTTGGTTTGTATCCGAAAATAAGTGTTCTAGCTTGGAATAGCTAGAGTCGGAGGTACCGACATTGTATTCTTGTTGAATACGTTTTAGTAGATTTAAATTCTCAAGTAGGAGCTTGGGGAGTGAATGTAGGTGCAAGATTGGCACCGAACCACTATAAATCTTGATTGTTTGTGTTATGCTTACTTGCTATCTTTTAAGTTTCTTTATTTTCTTGCATTCTTGCATCTCATTTCTACACCTTGCTGAAATCACTTTTTACATATAACTTGCTCATTGTTATTTAATCCTTGTGATTCTAAATTAACTTTAAATTTCAAAATCCAATTCACCCCCACCCCTCTTGGGTTGCATAGCTGGGCAACAGTATCTAGCTCTAAATGGTTGAAAAAGAGTCATTGAAACCTATAAGAAATTTAAAAATCCTTTCATCTTGGAAGATTCGGTTTGATTTTTCATTATAACATAGGTGCGAGTAGGGAGTGGATATAGATCATTGATTTCATCTCAATATATTTTGAGGGTGGAAAATAAGAAGCAACGAAAGATTAATCTTGAACATGCATTGAGATATCTTGCTTGATGCGATAAATTTGAGCACCTTACCATGAGAAAAGCGCTCCTCTAGATCTTCCCATGCCTCCTTCATAGTTTCAAAATAGACTATGCTATTCATAAGATTATTATAGACCATATTCCAAATTCAAGAAAGTACTATGGTGTTGCAACACTACCATGCATCAATGTTACCAAATTTTTGTCAGGCTTCTTGAGCGAGCCATCAATAAAGCCAACCTATTCTTAGCCAAGAGAGCTGTCTTCATGGCATCCCACCATAAAGGATAATTATTACGGTAAAACTTGATCATGCTCGGGTTATTTGAGTGATAGAGAAAGAATGGAGACATTACATCAACACTTGGATTAGAAATAACAATAGAAGAAGCTATACTTGTTAGATGAAGAATAAAGAACTAAAGAACATAAATACTAAAAGGATGATAGGAGAATAAGAAAGAGGGATGATTGATTAAGGAAAGATTGCTTTGATGTCATGAAACATTTATATTAAAAAGAGATTTGAATTGCTTATCATATTCATGGCACTAGTATGTTTTATATACAAGTTGAGCCCCTTGACTTCAAGGATCAATTATGGTAGAATACAATTATAAAATCTCATGATTATGAGAAAGATATTAGGGACTTGATATAGTATAACACAATAGCGAAATCTCAAAAAGATACTAGGGACCTAATATGGTATAATATAATAGCAAAGTCCCAAGATTTGATGCATATACTAAATATAAATATGACAACCAGAATCCATGATCGTTGGAGGTTATATGGACTGATATATCAAGATTTGACATGCAATATGTAGTAGCTGCGATACCCAAGATTCTACAATGGCCTGATATACTAAGATTCTGCATGCAATATATAGTAGCCGTAATATCCAAGATTCTATAATAGACGAGATTTTGATAACTTTAATAGTTTGGGCTTCCCACTTCCCTGGAATCCTAGATTTGGCTCTACATGAATGATGCATCAAATGGCTTCCAATATTTATTTAGAGGAAGACATTTTGCTGGTTATTAGATGGATTTTGGATCCATCTTCTATCAATGCTAAACTCCATCCTCTTTTACAGGATTGTTGGATGACAATGCCTACATTGCTCTCCAATGGAAAAACATAGAGGAGAAAATAGACATCACTTTGCCAAATAACTCAATTGGAGACTATTGGATAACTCGAAGACAAGCAGCTGAAAATAGCTCAAAAATTGTCCATGATTCTTATTTTCATAATCTAATGGTATATATGGAAGGAGAAGAATGTAAGGGGATGTTTTTGGTATGGGGTGATTCATCCAAGATTAAGAGTGATGTCGATGGAGGTGATGAGATTATCATGTTTGGTTGCATCATGATGATCCTATGTGGTAGTGATTTTAAATTATCCCCACTCCTCAAATCACCGTCCAACGGAGTCATAGAAAATCTGCTCTTGAGGACAACTATCCAACATCATTTTATCATGATGATCTTATATTAAAATATGTTAACTAAAATATTCTAGTAATCGAGAGACTTCTTGGAAGAAGAAATCTATCTTTTTTTATCACAATATTTTTTCACGTGTATACGTGATATTCTTTACACGCATTAGGGTGGAAGAGAAGGAAATCCTTATTTTTTTATCATGATGATTAGAAAGAGAAAAAAATCTATTAGATATTTTTTTAAAATTTTTTTATCCCAATCTTCAATTCCAACCTCCAAAACTTTGTTGAGAGGGTGACTTGAAGCGGTGATTTCATTCTTTAACCCAATCATGGTAATCTGAGACTTTCCTCTTTTTCTATCTCTTTTTTGTCATTTTTCTTTTTGAGATATGTCAGGGACATTTTTGGTATTATATGATCAGTGATTTTAGATTCCTATAATATACCAAATAAATTACTTGTATACATTCAGAGATCTTTAATCACTGCACTATGGCCAACCAAATATAATGATCTTAGATCCCTAGAGATTAGATCACTTCAGGATTTGGATCATCAGTGATCTTATATTATCGTGGTGATCCTAGTTGGATCACTAAGCATCCTCTAAGGGTGTTTTAGTTTCAAGCTAGATCCTTTTCTCTAGTGCTAGATGAGATTGTATTTCTACTAGAAAGCTGGACTTCGTTCTTCATTGAAAGGCACGATCAACAACTCTCTCCCATCCTGAAGGACTCGAGGAATCGTAAAAAGTGGTAACGTAGGGAGTTACAGAGAGCAGCTCCGAAAAGAAAAGGAAAACCAAACAACCATTCTTTTTGTCTAAGGAATCATGTTGCATGGTGCGGCTTGTTTCCCATATCAACCACCTTTTCCTAAGGTCCCACATTCTAAGGTGGGCCCTCCTGAAAATATTTTGTTAATAATTCTCAATAAAATAGGTGGGCAACACCATCTAATTACATAAAAAAAACTAAGATAAATTATGTTTTAGTCCCTAAACTATATCGCATTTTTTAAAATAGTCCTTAAACTACAAACCGTAACTTTTGATCCCTGATCTTTTCGAACCGTCTTAATGTTGCCCTTCGATCGATTTTCGATAATTTTCTCTTATCGATTTAGTTGTTTCTCATTGAATCGGTGCTTATGTGGTAATTTTTGAATAGTTAGCACGGCACACTTACACGGTGGGAGGGATTGAATTTTTTTGGATAAATTATGTTCAATCGACGGAGGGCAGGGAGATGCTGGCATTGGAGATGCTGCCATAGTTATCCTCACAGAGTGTGAGAAACCTCTCGAAGTTGGTGATGACATCGGTCATGAAGGGCCAATCCTTCCCCTCGAGGCTCACACAGTGCACCGCGGTGTACGCCACCAGCTCCACTGCCTCCATCTCGTTCATCCCCGAGAGCAACACCCGTGAATCTAGCACCCGTGCCAACTCCTCGGCTACAATCCTTGGCACCACGTAGTCCACCATGCTCGTCGGATCCCCACCTCCCCATCCTTAAAGATCGCTCTTTCCCCATCAACACCTCCAGCATCACCACCCCAAGCCTGTAGACGTCGCTCTTCACCATCAAATGGTGGAGCTTGTAGTACTCAGGGTCCATGTATTCCACCGTCCCTGTCGTCCTCGTCGATAGGTGCCGCCATTCGACTCTAGCCCCATCAGTAATTTTGGTTTCCAAGGAGAAACTTTTAGTGGCAGCGGCGAGCTCGGTGAAGGTGAACTCCACTGCCTTCTCCTTGAACGATGACAGACCGCTCCTTTGCCACCTCATGATCCGGAAACCCTATCGACGGAATATTCAGGATCTGGATCCCGAAGAGATGAAAGGGCCCCTCCATTTTCAGCATGAAAGCCAGCGATTGATCCCACGATCACGAAAGCTAGCCATCACTTGCTAGTCTTTCTCGATGGTGATGGCGAAGGTGACAGTAGTGGCGGCGGCGGTGGCAACGAAAATGGACAAGCTTTACAAATAACTCTAGAACAAGAGCAGAGACTCATCAAATCCGAAAAGATGTCACAGAATCAAGTGGGAGGATCGATAGAGGGAGAGGAGATGGTGGTCAAGGTCGGGGTGATGTGAGAGGAGGGACTCGAGGCGGACATCGAGACCGCACTGGTAGGCAATGCACTCATAGAGGAGGTGAGTCATGGCGCTGACGTTGGAGAGGGAGCGGGTGAGGGCAAGCATCTCAAGGCTCCCAAAGTCCACCGAGTAGGCTGAGGGATCGGAGGGATCCTGATCCAGGGCCGAAAGGAAGTCGATGCCATGGGGAGATGATTGCCATGGCTGATGGCTCTCTCGAAAGTGGTGGGAGGAGGGAGAGATGGAGACTGGAGAAACGATTTTATGTTATTTTTCGATCTTGAAATGGATTCATCCCTGACTGTGGTGGGTCTGCTCTCTGCTTCGCCTCTGCATTGCTCGTCTCCCTTACTCATCTTCTGACGGTGTAGCGGCTTCCTGTTCCCTACCATTATGGTCGTGCAAGGGGTAGGACAGTGAAGAGGTAGACGATGATGAGGAAGAGGAGGAAGAGGACGGACACCACATCATTATTTTTAACTAACTTGTTTCCAGCTCAGCACCGGTGGAATAAGTTAAACTAGCCACATATGCACCGATAATGTCAAATAGAATTTTCAGTGAAAGAAAGTTGCTGAAAATGGAACGAAGGGTGACATTAAGACGGTTTAGAAACTTTGGAGACCTAGAGTTATGATTTTATAATTTAAGGACTATTTAAAAAAATATGATATAGTTTAAGGACTAAAAATATAATTTATCTAAAAAACTAAAAAAATAATAGTACAGCTGATTATATACCATCTTATGTAACCAACCATAATAGATGATATTATAAAATTTTGGATTTTTTGTGTATATCCTTCTAAATATTCTAATTTGTATGAATATTTTTTAAAACTGATACCTGTATGTATACTCTCATAAAATTTTTTTTTGACATATGTATCCAAATCATCTAATATTATTAAAAATTAATGATTTAAAATTAAAATGACTAAAATATTCTTATGGATAGATGCGCAAAAATTTTTTTATTAAGATATATATGTCAATAGAGATTTTATTGAGGATATTTACACAAATTTGAACATTTGGAAGGGTATACATGCTAAAAATTTAAATTAAATTTTTTTCATGTAATACATACCTCTTGATTTGTTAATTTTTTTCTTTATTTTAATGAAAAAATTAATATATATAACTAAAATAATAAATATACTTAATTTATTGACTTACATAGATAAAAAAATTTTATTAAATGATAGATTAAAATTATTTTATCTAAAAAATAGATAAACTGTAACCATCCATATTTTCTTTAATGTATAATAATATGCGCTTAAGAAAAATATCTAAACCTGATATTAGATGAATAGCTTGTATATTTATATAGAATGGACATAGTTGTAGATTTGGACATTATATAACAATAAAAATTTATAATTTTATTATATTTATTTAAATTTTTTATTAAACATATCTTTATGAAATGTATAGGGTACATCATGTTGTTGTAAGATGGACATAGTTATCCCATCTTGCCTAAAATATAATATAGTATAGTATTCTGATATATAAAATATTATATAATATCATCATTATGTCATTATATTATATAATATGTTATTATATTATAGAGTAAGAGGGTTTGAATCCATCTAGGTGAAATAGATAAAATTAAATTAAATTTTATGTGTTTATATCCTTCAAAATATTTAAATTTGTATTAATATTCTCTTCAAATTACTATTTACATATATATTTTTATAAACTTTTCTTTTGTACATCTACACATAAGGGTATTTTAGTCATTTAAATTTTAAACTATTAATTTTTTAACAGAGTTAGATGATGTCGGTATATATAAAAAAATAAAAAAAAGAATATACATATAAATAATATTTATTAAGATATATATATATATATATATATCAATTTTGAAAGGATATTTACACAAATTTGAATGTTTAGGAGGATATACACTTCAAAAATCCTCAAATTTTCGATAAATATTCCAATTCAATTGTTAATATTTATTTCTTGACTCCCATAATATCTATACTTGAATAGTTTAATTTATCCTTTTACCAAAAAAAAAAGATGCATGACCTCTGCCATCCTTGATTCTTTCCTCAGTCTAGTTCTTTACATTTCATATGGAATTAAAGCCCACCACAAATCTCATTGTAACCTGAGTGTAGCTGATTGATTGGTAGTAATTGGAGATGCATGCATCTCTAAATGCAAGAATAAAATATTTTATTGTTTGGTTTGTTGAAGTGATCTAGCGATTGCAACTGAAGCTGTTCAAAGGGGCAAAAAAACTATGTTCTTCTATTGCAGCACTATAGTCCCGTTAACTATTTCAACTTTTCTCCATTTGATGCACGATACAAACAAAGGTTTTTTTTTTTCCATTTAGTGGTGGAAATGGACCACAGATGAGGACAACTGAGAAGACGAGCGACGTTGGGAGCGTTGAAAACCATTGTAATGATGCCCCCATCATCAAGGCCATGTCGCACATGTTTGCCAATCAAACAAAACCTTCCTGACGCTATCATTATTGTGGACCACTCTAGCTATTTTAGGTAGGCTTATAACGGAAATTTGATTTGAAATTTCAGAGGTCCATTCAAAAAGATTTGAATTTTCTAAAAAAGGACTTTCTTGCATAAATAAAACATTATCATCAATTTTCTCAGAGAATTTTCTAAAGGCTTTGTCACATATTTACATGCGTCCCTTTCTGTGCCCTCTTCACCTAAGGGGTAGGCTCAAGCGAAGACATCATTCATCAGTCCCAAATTAACGGAAGTGAATTCTTTGTTCTATTTTAGGGGAAGTGCTGAAGAAGATGGTGAGAGAAACCATCAAACTAAAACAGAACAGCCTAGCCCATATTGCCTATATCATGCTCGAAATCTGACACTCATGTGTGGAACATTACTGTATATCTATCTAGGCATTATTTAGTATTAGATATTTCAAAGTAAGAAAAGTGACAGTACTGCGCGTCTTGAACCCATCTTAATTTTCAAACTTTTCATCTCTTTTGATTTCAACATTTAGATTTTTTAATCCTATATAAATACCTAAGATCTATCCAGTGGATAGTTAATGTGGAATTCAGTATATGCTCTTATGAGTCCTGATGTACCTTTCTATTTAAGTCTTGATATCCTCATCAAGCTAACTTCTACGTATGTGGGTCTATCCAAAATTTTGGACTCCTAGCTTAATAAGGACATAGGGCCTCAAAGAAAAAATTTATAAGAATCCATGCATATGTGTGTTTAGTCTTATATTGATTATATACTAAATAAATTTTTGATATACTAAGTATGAGAATTCATGCATGTGTGTGTTTGATCTCACATTGATTATATACTGAATAGATCTTTGATACTTTTGTAAGATCAAAAAAATCTAAATAGTATCTCTTGCGGTCAAAAGATCAGATGGTTCGATCTCTACGCTCGTGCGTGCGAGATATTGTCCACGTTGGTCTAAGCCCCTGTCAAGTGCCATGTTAGGCCTCAAATTTATTTTTAAAAATACCTCACGAGGAGAGAGATGATTTTAATCTCATATAAAATAATTTTTTTTTTTGACTCATAAGCAATGAAAGATTAAAGGTATCATTTCCCTGCAACAATATCTATTGACTTACCGTTCTAGATGAGGTTTTGGCTTGATAGATCTAGTGTGCCAGCTGCCAACGTAACAACCACAGCCTAGAGAGAGTCCTGACTATGGCATGGATAGGGTTTGCATCTGTCGCACGACCTACGGTGGGAGATACGACCCCTATCCCATCAGCTTCCCACCGAAATGACCGGCCAACCCGCCGCTGGAGTCTTGACACCAGCTCTTCGTTCCCAGTGGAAACGGAACTTCATATCCCACTAAGAAAGGGGGTTCCAGATGTCCACAATTGCAGCCGAAACAAGGGACTTGAAACAGGAAAAAGACCATACAGAAGTAACGTGAGGATATAAAGGCCACGCAAGTATGCCAAATTTATTACCAGTAGAGACCATATACATGTAATTAACATGAGGATAAAGCCAAACAAGTATACCAAATTTGTTAATAGAGTAGACTCTACAATTGTTTTGCTTGACGGCATTGTAGCCATTGTCGTTTTGACTGACTTGGAATGCCGTTTTCATCACCTCTCTGTCTGTTTTTATCTTGACTGACTTGTGGGTTTGGGTAGCATTTCATCTGGCTTCCCCGTTTACTTGTTAAAAAGACTGACTTGCAGGCTTCGGACGGAACAAATGGTTGGCGCAAGGGCAATAATTCAAAGTCTACCGTCAAGACTTTGAATGCAGACAATGTGAACATTCCCTTCTAGAAATCTGGGGGGTGACGCGTTATGATGATTGGGTGGATTCTTCCATTAGTCTAATGGGGTTGGTCGTGGTGGGCGAGCTAGTGCGCTCTCCAACACTGTGCGGCTACTTGACCCTTGGCGTGGTTCATGGAGAGATTCGCGTTAATCATGTTGTAGACTTTCTGCCCTCAACCGATGTGATGGCTTGTTGGGCCCTTCTTTTGTTTCTACTTAATTTCCGAAAGAGGCCGCTTCAACTCTGGCCACCAATGATAATTGATTTATAGTCGAGGTGGGTGATAGTGTCGTCGGAGGTCTCCATGAAACTGAATAAATAAAGAAAATTGAGAAAATAGGAAGAAATAAAAATATACCATACATAGGTTTATATGGATCAGCCATAAACCTACATCCACTTATTAGAATGGAAAAAAGATTCCACTACCATAAAAATAAAAGGAATATAAGAATTAATAAAATTGTCTCTCAATAAAATTCTCATCTCGGTACATATCAGGAACTTAAAGCTGATTATGGGCCGTTAAGTTCACCTAGCACGCCCAAACCAACCTGAATTGGCAAGCTTGGACGTTAAAATAGACTTGTAGAATGGGCTTGGGCACAAGGAAAGGGGGCTCGATCTAAAAATTGGGCCGGGCCTGAAAATTAAAGTTGGCTCGGCCCATCTCGCGAAAATTATATATTTAATATATATTATAACTTAGATTAGTTAATTAAATATTATAAAATAAATATTATACTATATGTTCGTGAATATATCAATATTGGGTCCGATTGGGGAGGCTTGGTATCAACCTTTAAGGATTGGGTCCGGTTTAGACAAGAACTAGAGGCATGGTATCCAAGTTGGGTCGGGCCTGGGCATAAATAACAAGCGTACTTCTATTGTAGGGTTAGGCCCACTATTTGATCAAGTCCATCCCAATTATCCTGATGAGTTAAGAAATAGATACATATCAAAAATTGGCTCAAAGTCCCGAATCCAAGCGCACAGGATTCACAACCTATGCGGTCGGCACATGTGCCTCACATTGTACCACACCCATATGCTCTAGTTTTATCTCCCGTGCAGCTGGGATGCATGAGCAACAGGGACCATACCAGGAGCCATAGCTCACATGCTCATTACCAACACTTCTTCAAATTTCTCAAATAAAATCATGGAGCAGAATAGATCAAGGGATTCAAGGCGTCTTAACAAATCTTCATTTTGACTTGAATTTTATAAAGCCGTGCCACAGAATGATAGAATATCTCTCTATTTTCTCCATATAAATCAAAGTTATTGGAGGACCGAATTTCTCAATCTCAAATTTCACCGTTATCTCAGGATCCAGTCGAGCAATATGTATCTTCGATGCTAATTTGTTGTGATAGATATCGATGAACAGAAGAAGAACAAAAGATTTGAGAAGATCATAAGAGAGAAAAGATACAGCACGCATAAATTTACATGGATTAGCCACAAGCCTATGTCCGCAAGGATGAAGAAGAGATTCCACTATCATAAGAAATATTATAAGTACAAGAATAAAACCACTTCTCATTAAGACTCTAATCCCAATACACCCTAGTTTCAAACTTCCTTAATGAAATAAGAAATTGATACGTATCAAAAAGCTGGCTTGGATCTTGAGATCGGTGGTCACGAGATTTGTGACTCGTGTGGCCAGCACGTGTGCTCCATACAATCCTCTAGTTTTGTGTCCTGTGCAGCTAGGATGCATGACCAGCAAGAGCTATGGCTGGTGCTCTGCATCACATGCTTGATACAAATGCTTCTTCAAATTTTTCGGATGGATACATGGAGAAGGATGGATCAAGAAATTCAAGGTACACATAATAGATATTGTGAGGGACAGTGGTAAACCACTTCTAGCAGCAATAGATATTGTGAGGGACAGTGGTAAACCACTTCTAGCAGCGAACTAAGTTCTAGGGAGCTCTATATCTTGTGTTTTAGGAGCACATTCATTCTATTGCCAGCGTAATTGCCACCACAAGAGTTCGCAAGCAAATGCTCCGGCTGGGATCAGTGAGCGGACACAAGGCCACCGAAGGTTGGATCCATTGTTACTAGCGATCAGGCCCTGGGCTTTACATAGGTAATCAGTGATCAGTACTTACGGAGGCGACCTTGAGTCTTGCCATCAGGACCGGAGGCATCCTGTCCAGGCCTGGTGTACTTACATGAGGCAAAGTTATTTGCACATTTGAGGTATATTTGATTTGCGATCAGATTTGGAGTCAGAATTCGAATCACAATGAATGGAAATAGGAATCAAAAAAATGGCTGTATCTTTTAATATGTTGGTCCGTAACTGATATCGTGATAGGATTTTGTTGAGTTTTGGCCCGCATTCAAGATTATAGGGTGAATTGAAATACGTTATGGGTCCAAAAATATTAAGTGATTCGGAATAAAATATATGACTTGATGGGGGTGCGGAGGCAATACCCCGCGATACGGACCAATCCAACTCGAGATCTGAGATTGTTTGATCCAATCCGAACTCAAGTATATTTCTTTATGTGGATCTTTCTCTAAAATAAAGAGAGTAGTTTTCAGAAGAGAGAAAGTGAGTTTTGAGTATATGAGATTGGGGTTTGAGAGATCCTTTGTAAATTTTGAAAATCTTCCGCAGACTATAGTGAATTCTTTTAGTCTCTTCCGTGGATGTAGGCAAAAATTGCTGAACCACGTAAATCTTGGATGTCTTGATCTTTTTTCTTTTCTTGTTTTATTTTTTGAACTCTCGATTTGCCGCAACAGATTTGAATATTGGAGGGAGAGTAAGGATTAGTTTTGGAAGAACTAAGATATTTCATTCTCCACTAAAATTGAGATATAAATAAAATTTTTTAAATCAAATGGCTAAAATAAAAATTACTCATTTTCATTTACATTCCGAAATACCACTCCTTCGGTCTAGACATACTCTTATAGTTATTACTACTTAATCAAGTGTCAACATTGACAAGCTATTGATAGAATGAAAATAAGCCCATCCGGACAGAATCGAAAGAGGTCACTGGACGTGATATTTTTATTTTTTTAAAAATAAAGATTAGATTAAAAATTTAATCAATTTCATTAACAGATTCTTTAAAAAATTAGGTTCATGATTGAAGGAAAACAGAGATAAATTAAAAAAAAAAAAAAAAAAGAAGAAAACAAAATAAGGTACAAAAAGAAAAGCCCCAAACCACAAGTAAGACAAACAGTAGAAGAGATGCGGTGATCTCAAGGCTCTGATTGG
>KE504865.1:325027-342072 GCA_000441515.1 Elaeis oleifera
ATATATATATATATATATATATATATATGACTGTGCAGAGAAAAAGAATGAGAAGTCATACTCAAAAAAGATAATAAAAGAAATGAGAAACAAATAGCAGCAAAAGCGAATAACAAGCGATTAGAAAAATCAAATATATAGAAATTTAATTTTAGGTAAATATAAATTAAGCGGCATATCACGCAACTAGTTGATGCATTTAGTGGCATATCAAGCAAATAGTTTGAAAGGTAACAAGAACAAAAACGGCATGATTCAAAAAAATTTCCTAAAATTTATTATGAATAATTGCGAGATTCATGAATTGTTGAATAGCTTTCCACAGCAAGAACTTAAAGAATCTTCCTCTAATGGGAATTATAAACAATTATAGCAGTATTAAGTTGCTAATGAGAATTATAAACAATTAATGATTTTTAAGTTATTTATAAAGTGATACATTTTGAACAACTTAAAAGATATTGTCACATTTATTTGTAATAAAACTTTGCCTCACTTAAAGTTGGAATTTGTTTAAGGGGTGAATTCAATCTACTAGTTAGTGGAGATTCTGATTTTGATGCTTGTCAACTTGAAGTTAGGCAGACTGCCATCCTTTTATTTTTTGGTACAGTGGCAGACTGCTATCTTTGATCACGATAATCACTGCACCATCTGGTTATGACCTTCTTTCCATTTTATCCTATGTCATGCCACAAGACAAGTGGGTCTGCCTTTCTATGGAATATTTGACATGTTCTTGGTAATTGGAAATTGATGCAATTGAGCTAGGAAACACATCTGACTAGCTTGTTAACGCTCCTTTTTGGAAGAACTTTCAAGCTATCGACCACGAGTCCATGTGAAGATGGGGATGTTGCTCAGGCTTTATGTCACTTCAAACCACTCTACAACCACTACCAACCACGTAGCATTCAAATTATGGGGTGTTGATGAATTAGGTCATGCTCTTCAATTTCTCCTTAAGCTAGTCTTAGATTCCAAGCACACTTGAGATATATGTGTGAGACACTTCTAGCCCGAGGCCAATACCAAGGCCTCCAACTTGCTAAAGAAAGAGAGAGGTCACCATCATTTTTCCCCCTTTTCCTCCCACCCATCATTTCTCGCATGAAAGGCTTAACTCCATGGTACACATGTCAACTATGATCATAATAAGGATGAGATAAGTGAGAAGACGCAAATTGAGGCCTTTCACCCTCCCATTTGATTTATTTGGTGCAGGTGCACTAGAGTATACGTTTATAATTGAAGAAAAAACATTTAATGTGGGACATGCTCTTTAGGGAGGGTCCATTTATTGGAGAAATTAAGGATCATTTGTTCGGTGTGAGTGATGGGACATTCACGGGAAACCCACTCTTTGGGGCAGCCCACGAGGTGCATGCATTTAAATAGACGGTAGAGGTGATGCTATGTTCTACCCAAAAAAACAAAAAAAGGTGATGCTAACGTGGCCCGTATCATCATTGGAAATGCAGATAACATGCAACCCTAACCGTACGCAATTCCTCCAATTAAGTCATATGGCTACTTTTTTCAACCAAAAAAAAAAAAATCATATGGCTACTTTTATTCGTTGACCAGCTATAGCTCTTGTCCAATTCATAGGATGTTAGATTCTATATTTCTTGAACAACTACTTAGATATTTGTGGCCTATTTTGAAAAAAGAGAATTTTTTTAGACTGTCTAGTGTATATACAATGCACCGAAGAACTTCAAATCTTATCCAAACCAACTTCAAGTGATTCCTTTCTCATAGTCATATGTTTGACCCCTCTCTCACCTATACATTTCAATAAAATGGGTAGGTACGTAGCACCTCCTGATTGAAAAAAAAAAAGAAATGATCCCCTTGATCTACGTTAAATTTCAGATTAGAGGAAAAATGCATACGGTCTCTCTCTCTCTCATTAGTATTGCTTTAATAGAGGCAATTATGAGCCAATTTATTTCCTTCACAAATGGGTGACATCAAGCTGTCTCGGTGGTATATATCAAGGATCTTAAAGATTGGAAGACATGATCGTTATTAAATTCTGACATCTTAGGTAAATTGTATAAATTATGATCCTCTCAAATTTGTGCTTAAACTAGCGAGCCATGAACTCCAAAACTAGACCTCAAGGCCAAGCTAATCCATTCCCAATCCATATATATATTAGTTTTGATTTTGAGCGCAGGGCTTTGTCAACTATTGATAAACTTTTGAGATCTACTCAACAACAATACTTTTTTTGAATCTAAACTCATCTGTAAATTTGAATCATGTTTTTCCTCAAAAAATTAGCCATCTTTTTGGTTAAAGGGTGCATGTGCTTGTATTGAAGCCTGAGATCTGTGTGGCTAGCAAAAAAGCATTAATTTTTTATCAAATATATAATTTAGGTTCATGCAACTTGGAAGTATTATAAGGTGCATGTACTCCCACGTGTAAAGAATTGCTCTCCATTAATTTCTCTCAAACAAAAGAATTATTCTCCATTGATGTTCCGTAAACAACTGCGTCAAAGTATGCGGGGTCTTTGATTAGACATAAGCCAAAAGCTATATAATTAATAGGTTGCACAGCTTTCATGTTGCAAGTAAATAGAACTTGGCAGCAACGACGAAAGCCAAGGAATAAGATAAAGATGAGTGTAGGTCCATTGGGAGACACAGGATATGCTTGATATCCACGTATAAGGCTCGTGTCGTTGGACCCACCGGACACGGCGGGACATCACGTGGGTGTGACCCACCACCGGTCTCTCGGCTCCGGCGTTCGTGGGTAGAGGAAGGGAGCCCTGCTTTGGACTTGTACCCGTCGAATGGGTCATCACCTATATGTGTCATTCCTTCCGTGCCCCACACGCTTTCCACTCCCCTTCTCTTTAGACTTTTCCCACATCTTCATGTGATCTCTCCCAATCATTACCCCTTTGGTACCTTCTCCCACTCTTAAGGCACATATATACATACGTGTATGTATGTATGAACATACGTACTTAACAAAAAGATCATGTGTTTTTATGTCCTCCTTGTATCTTTTCATGAACAGTTCATGCCGACAAGGCCAATATGAGCTATATGTGATATCATAGATTTTTTCTCTTTTTCTCAATTATCTGCAAGATTAGGAGAAATATTTTCATGAGAGAGAGAAAGAGAGATATATAATTCATATGTAGACAGAAGGAAAAAATGAAAAGTTTATATACACTGCAGGGGAAGAGAGAAGAAATTGCATAAGTTCTTTCGTAGCATTAAAAGCTAATGGGAATTTTTTTTCTTCTGTACAACGATTAATAACATACTTGATTAGAGGAAAAAGAACATATATATAACAACCTAGGAGATGGGTTAACTAGACAGGTGTTTGAACATTAGGAGATGATGGGATTGTTCTATTCATTGATCAAAATTAAGTGAGAAGGGAGAGAATTACATGTCATATGGTGACTATTGGGGATAGTCCTCAACCCCTAGGCCCACAACCCGAAAAAGAAGAGAGGGTGTGGGTTTGTGGTGTGAGGTCTGAAAGCTCCTTCCTAGAATGTTGCCGAATGGGTAAAAGGATTGAAGAAACGAGGTTTTGGCTTGGCCACCATGAAAGGTCCGGCACCGCCGCCGCCTTTGGAGCCATCGGAGGCACCGCCGCTGATACTCTCGCATGAAGGGCACATGGTGAGGGTGGCTGCAGGAAATTGCATATAGAGCGGCTGTGCAAATTTGAGGGCCTTGAGCTCCTGTAGCTCCTTCTGTAGCCTCCTGTTCTCGTCCGTCAGCGTTTCGCAGCACCGTTTAAGGAATTCGCAATCAACTTCGGTCTGCTTCAGCTTAGTTCTGTAAAGAATTCAAATCAAGCATGAATATATATATATATATGTATGAGAAACAAGAACTAGGAGTCAAAAATCCTCCATATGGATAATTAACTTTTAATCTAATAATTATTTACTACGTCGCATTGTGTTATGAAAGTGGGACAAACCTTGCTCTCCTATTCTGAAACCATACTTCCACTTGTCTCGGTCGGAGATTCAATTGTTTGGCCAACGCTTGTTTTGTTCTGATCATCAAAAAGCGATGGATATAAATTCTAAAAAGAGACTAACAAGCGGCATATACATGAAAGAATCTTGAATTATGGATGAGACTCACTGGATTGAGGGTACTATGCTCCTTAAACCTGTCCTCTAAAAGGCGGACTGCTCCTTGGTAAGCCTCAGCTTCTTTCTAGCACTACCATCCTCTTCTTCATCACTAGCCCTGGAGGACAGTCTCTCCATCTCCGCCTCCTCGCACCCTGCGTCCCTTTCCCTCTTGATGTGTGGAGGATATGCAGCGGAGAAGGGCGAGACCACGCTATGAGGCGACGATATCCGTGCTGGCCGCCGCTCCTCCTCGCTCGCCTTGCGAGCCTCAGCTTTTGGCATGTTGCTCGCCCCATACGCATCGTCGGAGATGCTTAAGGTGAGTGATGGTTCGCGAGGCGTCGGAATTGAGAAAGATGAGCATGGTTCTCGTCGCCGATTGTGATCGTTGGATGAGCCGCTCCTCCCACCAATGCCCAATCCAAGGGCGAGACCGGGGTCACACATATCTTCTTGGCCCATATCCGTGGTAGCTAGCTTGGATTTCTAGCCCCTCAAGAGGCTCTCTCCCCTTATATATTTGCTTATAAGAGAAGGGAGGGAGGGGTACTGCCTATGATTGTTGGTAAAGGAAGGAAGGAATGAGTGAGGGAAATGAATTTGGTGATGTGAGGGGATTTTGTGAGAATATGGGATATATCTCCCATGCACTACGGAGGCTGATAAATGGGAACCTAGCTAGCTCCCTAGTACGAAAGGAGGTAAAATTATTGGTTGGGTACATGGGAAGGAAGGAGAGGAGAGATGACTACGTGGATTCACGTGGGGATGGGTGGAGGGTACAAGACATTGTAAAACTCATCAAGGGTGTGATTTTGCCTCCTCTACTCACGACCCACCCACCCACTCACCAACCAACCTTTTGCCTCGTTAACCGTGTGTGGTTCCACCCCCTCTATTTTTCCTTTCTCCATTGGCTTTTATTCTTCTTTTGCTTTAAAATAAGAATTAGTACGGAAAAGGCAACCTTGATATATGCCTCCAGTGGCCTAACTTATTAGCTAGCTTATATAGCCAAGTTATTTATTCCGGAAGTACCCTAACTGGAGTTTGGTTTAGCCCATCCTCTATTTGTTTTCATTTCTTTCTTCAATTATGGGTGCTTGAAATGTGCTTCAACGTCATGCATGTATTCTAATTAATCTTGTTCATACAACCTTAAATGCTATGATTGAAAGTGTCATCATGTGTTTCACGACGCTGTCTAGATCGATAGGAAAGTATAATAAAAAATTAAAAAAACTACCGACCGAAAGAAATTCCATCAGGAATACAAATCATGCCGCCGGTTGATCGCATACCTTGCAAATTCATAATTAGAGAACCAATCATGGGATGGTGACACGGTTGGATGCGACGATTGAAGGCTACAAATGAGTTGTGGGTCTTGATGATGTGGTTGCCCTACCAAAGCTCTGGGAAGACATGGGGCTCAAGGGGCACTCGCGCTTCCTGTCTGGCTTTTAATTCTTCTGTCCCTGTGGAGGACTGATGACCTAATGGCAAGGTCTTGGTGTATCATGGCCTCCATGTCTTGTTTCAATGGGAAAGAAGATGTGTGGGCTCTGCCAAAGATTTAAAACATGCAGTTATGGAACGGTATACTACACATATAGTAAATCAATCGAGCCAATTCAAGATCTAAAATAAATATCAAATAAAAAATATTTATAAAAATTATGAGAAAAAATAATTATGAAAGAATAAAAAAATTGAAAGAAAAAAATAATTTATTCAAATAAAAACAAAGATCAAAATCTCACAAAAATACTTCACAGAAGAACCTTCACATGCATATGATAATCTCTTCTCTCTTTCTTTCCATATATTTTTTCACCATCCTTCGTATGGGTCCACATACGGTGGGAGTTTGACTCCTATTTTGACTCACAAACCAAAATCGTTCGAAATATAAATTTCATAATCTTTAGAAGAAAATAATTAAATAGAGTAACATGAAGATTAGAATCTCAAAGTCATTAAAACTAATGATGAATTAAAAATAAATTTTAATCAGATTGGGACTTGGCCATGAATCTCGACAGACTATAAGATTTTGAAAAGATCCTCAAAATACTGATCATTCACTCAACCGGAATGCTAATATTGAGCCAATCTTTCCTTGTAAATAGGAACGATTTATAGATGCTGCAATTCATGGTCCAATAATGCTCTCACAAGTCACTACCAATCACTTCCGATCACTAATTAAAGATAAACTATTTTAGTTGCGCTAGCCACCAATGTATCGCTGAGACGTCCACCTCTAATGAAGTTCAGTCCGTTGTATGCTTACAACGTAGTGCAGTCAGTTAGACATTCTAGTTGATGGGTTTCGTTAATACATGAATAATACCGCCACTTTTTTTCTTTTGTTTGAATGAAAGGGAGATAGAGATATCCGCATGATTTTTATTGAAGATCAAAAAAAAAATTATAAGAGAGATGATGGAAGATTTAAAAATTATATTATAGTTGGTATATGAAACAAAGATTAGAAAAATGAGAAGAAAAACCGGATATCTTATATGTCAGTCTTCATGAAGGTCGCTGAGGATATTGTTAACCTTCGCCCAAACATTTCTAATTTTAGACCAATCATTGAAGATCTAAAGTCCTTTTGAGATTATGGTCACAATAGATGAATGTTTGTTAAGAAAATTCCTAGAATTTTATTCTTTCCAGCACATCCACTCAATAGCCATGAGAAGCATGAGAACAACAGTGCATTGACTCATTTTCTGAAAATTTCTCTGAATTCAATTGAGATAAAGATAATTACAAGAGGATTGAAGATATCGCACCCTAAACAATCATTTCCTCATATAGAACTCAAATAATTAGCATGGAAACTATAGAGTTTAGAAATGGAAAAATTGCGTAGATCTCTAGCCGGTTGCGATTATTGTTAAGATGATAGCAATGGTATTAACATAATAGAAACATCACCTAAGTAAGTGTTACTATTTGTGGAAAACTATCAAATGCCAAATTGCCAATGGGCATCTTGGCACCTTGGTAATTTAATTTATCTAGTTAGTGCCCATGAGTCATGATTAGCATGATAATTTACATGTAGCGGAGTATGGCAATCTTAATCACCTTTTTAGTAGTGTATGCTAAGATATGCATTGACTTTGACACCACTTGAGACAACAATGTTACCTAATGATATGATTAGAGAATAACTGCCTTGTCGAATATAAAAGGTTCTCCAAAAGCAAAGCAAATTGCTCGTAAAATTATACTAACACCAGTGGAGGCTTTTGGAACGTCAGCGCACCCTTCGGACTAGGTTGCTGGTGGATAAAGCTAGCACGCCGACGGCCTACGTGTCATGCAGCAGACGTGACACGTCAGATGTGTGACATAATGAACAGTGGGTCCACCAATGATTTGCTATCATAGGGCATTCGATTCCGTAGGGGGAATTGGAAGAGCAGAAGTTGGCAATCATGCAGCTTTTGTGAGATGATATAAAGGGAAGGATAGATGGTTAGATAGGATGAGATAGATAGGATGAGATAGTACAAGATAAGGTTGTATGTGTATGCTCTTGGACGCTACTTTTGCAACCTTAGCCGACCACGTTGTCTGCAGACCCTATTGCAAGCTTGCCTTCTTGTCTTGCTACTGCTACCAACAAACATTAATTAGGCCACCACCTACCTTATCTAAAGCTAAACGTATTGATAGATTAATAATTTAGGAAGAGAACAATACGAGACCTAGTGCTAAGCTTTATAATTTAGGTAAGAGTGTAAGACTAAGTGGGGAATGGATGGGTTCTTTTAGAAAAGGTCGGAAGGTTATGTGCTTTGGTTGCACCACCAAGGCACCGACTTTTCTACAAAGAGGAGTGTGGAAAGGTCCCACTCATTTGGAGTAGGGTCCAAATCCTCGTGGGATGGGAGACTTTTCGGAGAAGGTATCATGCTCGCGTCTGGGCAAGTATTCTAAGAACTCGTCATACTCCATTTGTGCTGACTGTGTTGACCCCACCAACCTTTTCTAGTAGCTTTATCATCATCATCGAGATCGAAAGTAGTTGTGTCTTTGGATTACAAGTTAAGAAAGTAATTCCACCAAGAATTAGGTTCTACCTTTAGTCTTTCGTATTTATCCTTCTCTTATTTGTATTGATTATTTGGGTAGAATTCTTCATTTGCTCTTACATAAGCAACCTCATTTATATGGAGAGAAAGATAATATAAGAATCCATGCAAAGGTATGTCTAGTTCCCACCTTGACTATATATTGAATAGATCTTGGATACTTATATAGGATAAGAACCTAAATAATATCTATTAGCTGATTTTTTTGGGTAAGCCCCTAGGTTGTTACAAATAATACCCAAGCAAATCTGACTCATGATTCATATGAACTAGAAGATACTATAGCTAGCTCGTAATTAGATTTATAGTATTTATGATTGGATTTAAATAAATTTGGATTCTTAACCTGACAAGGACATCACAATTTAAATGGGAGGAGCATGTGAGAATCTATGTATTTAATCCTGCATTGGTTATATACTATATATGTAGGTTTTAAGTACTTATATAGAATCAAGGAATGCAAATAATATCTTTTGATTAAGTCTTTTTGGATGAAATCCGGAGTCATCATAGTTAAACCTTGCTTCTTTCGCAAGAGATGCTCTTCTAGATTCCAGAATCAATAATAGCACATTCAAATCGAAGATCCATATCATTAATCATGATCCATACTACTAAAATATTTAGAGATAAAGACTATATATTTAATGATTTATAATATATGCATCGTGTAGATACAAAATGGATGGTTTTTATAATTATGCTATTGTAGTAAAATGCATGCTAAAGTATTTAAATTGAGAGTTCCCTCGTTGATTATGATCTATACATTTTAAAATATGTATAAGTTAAAAATCAACAAACATTAATACTTAGATCATAATAAAATATGGTCTTATATTATTTTAACTATATTTTTTTTACCCATTCGATGTCATAGGTTAGAGATGACCAAAATATATGATTCTTAATTTTTGAACATTTTTAACGGTACATATCATGATTAGTGGTTTGAACATTTAATTTGAGTATCTTATTATTGCTTTTGAACTAGAGAGAATTGGATACCCTAACCTCTTAGGAAGGTGCAGTCCATCCAATATATTTATATAATTTTAAAAATAATTATCTGACAACTCAAGGATTAGTGATAGAACTATATGGATTTGGTCATTTTATCATTACCATATTACTTCATTAAATCAGTTGGTACTGCTCATATGTAGACCTTAATTAATTAGATTAGTAATACAGTGGCGAGGTACCACCTGCTAAGGTTTAGAGTGCCAAACGTCTCCCACAGGTAACTTCTTAGGACAGGTTGCCAATCAACTAAGCTAACAATTATTGACAAATAACATTGTTTTTATTTAGTTAAAACTTGATAACATAATGTTCCCTTTCAAAACACATAAATATATCCTTCTTGTTTGCAACAAGAGAACTAATAATAAAAAAGTTTGATATGAACAGCATCATAAAATTTCTTTAGGTGAATTGTCATTGGCTTATTTTTCTAATATATATCACCTAGTTCTAGAACCATCTCAGTGGAAGAGAAACAAATTGGTGCCTATCTTTGGAGACGAATGAATGGGCAAGCATGAGCCTCCTGATTCTCTAAGGATAACCTTCCATAAATTCATGTCCTAATCCAAAAAATTGTTATATATGTTATTTTCAAAAAAAAAAAAAGCTATTCATATTATTTTGAATGTGTGAACCCTAAGCAATGCTTACTTTTAACAAGAATAGAAATAAAAAACAAAGAATATGAAATGGTGCTAGGTCAAATTGGTCATTTCTTTAATGTCATCCTAATGAATTTTTAGAAATTGTCATCGATCACATTCCCTACAAATTCTTTACTTAATTCCCGCACTTGGGCATGCATGTAATTATTGAAATTCAAGATGGAAATTTCCTTCCAATAAAAAAGAAAAAAAGAAATATCAAGTCTGAAAAAATGTGGCACAGCTATCCTTTTTGTTAGGTAACTTTCCATGCATATCCACCCATTAATTACCAAATGTCAAAGATGCAAAGCCAATGGTGACTTGCAAAGGAGGGACCAATGAAAAGTGGCTCCATCTTGTAAGTTCAAATGTATCATGTACTAAATTATTATGATTGTCTTTAGGGTCAATTTGCAATCAAAGTTTCCTTACTTCACTTCTATTATTTGACAACATGAGGCCCCTTCATGTGGGACAAGGTATCCTTCTTTAGCCCCCTTCTCTCTCCATGAAGTATATAGATGTGAGTGGCACGCAGATGTTTCATTCCAACTTCACATGGGATCCGAATCATTTCCCATCGCCATCAGCAAATCCCCATATCTTTGGTGGGCCTCGCTGTCTACCTTGTGTTCTATTTTGCACCCAGCAACCCTTGTTTCCTCCTCACCATTTGACACCCCAACTTCCTTAAAGTAGTCGGCTTCCCACCTCCGAAACTACATAAATTCTCCCAAGGAGGGCTGTTGGGGGCCCATGAAATGCTAGAAATTGGAAGAAAGGTTCTTGCCACATCTAATTATTATGTGCCAAGGGAATAAGCAAGAAATCGGATGCTTCCACGAGCCAAATCAATCCCGGACCCATTCGTGATCATTTTACCATGAGAATGAAATTGTACATAATCCAAAAAGAGAGACATCATAGCAGTCGGTATCTCTTGCGATGGATTTGCCAAACCACTAACATAACAATGATGTGATCATATTCCCTTGTAAAAATACATCACTGCAATTTTTCAAAAAAAAAAAAAAAAAAAACACCTTCCTTGTGAACACATGACCAGACTTTTCTTTTTGGTCCGGTCACTCCAATTAATTATTCATGAATATTGACACCATGACCAAAAGATCAACCAATTCCTTCTCATGAAACTACACTATAATTGTGGAAATGCAAAATGCTTAGATAGGGTGGATATCATGGGATCAGAAAGTTAAATTTGAACTTGATCTTTTATTAATGAACTATTTCGATCTAACCAGCATGATATATTAATTAATAAATAAAGTAAATATTTTTTGAATCGATTAAATAAGTTTTAAATACGTTAGGTAGGCCTTCAACAATTCAAGCCGCAACCGCATCCAACTATTAAATCAACTCATCAAACAAATTAGTTACGTCAAGTCAGTCCATCTATGACCCGAATATATTTATGCTAAATTTAAATCTACTTAAAATAGATTATGGATTAGATTGGTAGATCAAACTATAAATTAAATCGATGCCTCAAATTTTATTAAATAAATTAATGATAGAGATGTAATTGCCCATTTTCGTAAAGTATTATGCTTGTCAGTTGGATAAAATATTTCTTCTTTCCCCGACGAGGAGGCACCAATCAAGGTGGTGGACCCAACCTTTGGTAGTGGGGCCGTTGGAAGTGGGGTGGAAGGTGCTTTTAGCTTGCAAGATGGGTTGGGCATGGCGCTAACCAGTTGGAATGATCCCAAACCTTTTGCCATGCAAAGCAACTGCAGCAGGGACGCTTCCTTGGATCAAAGGCGGCTCAGTCGGTCACACTGGAAGGGGCATCATCCACTCGGATGCACACTATAAATGAAAGCTTTTGGATCCACCGTGGACCACAACCATCCCAAGTGGGTGTTCCCCACAGCAACAGTTGAAGAATTGTCTCCACATCTGGAAAGCAAAAGTCAGCTGACACATGGAGTTCACGTGAAAGATGACAAATGAATATGATAGTATTTATTCGGATTTATTTTATATTAAAAATTTTTAAATATTAATAAAATTTAAATATTTAATTAATATTTATATTTATTAAAGAATAATAAATATAGATTTAGATGGATAGCTATTTTACTTGTATACGAGTATCTAAATCTATTTGTAACTTTACTCAATTTTATATAATATTTATGGATTTTAAGAAAAATATATAACAACGTTCACATTTTATTAACTTGATTTACTAGCTACCACTTAATAATGTCTTTGATTACATAGTTATAAAATTTAATTATTCAATTTATATCTATATTTATAGTTATATTTTTACTACATAATTTGCATCCACATCAATTTAAAATAAATATGGATATAAATTTTGATATCCAACTAACATCCATATCCGTATCTATATACATCAAACAAATAAATATAAATTTGGTTATACTGATATTCAATTCCTACGTGATCTTGTTTCAATCATAACTCTATCTTAAGCTTGCTATCTTCTTCTCTACCTCCATCTCTTCTTTCTCCTTCTTTTAAAAAAAAAAATATATATATTCTATAAATAAATACAATGATTATATCCCTATGTTCTAAATAACTATCTCTTTTAATATGTAGGTCTAGGAGATATCAAAATTGAGGTAGTTACATGTACTTCTAGAAATGACTAGCACACTAGGATATGCAATGCACATCAAAAAAATAAAATATAAAATCAAATAAAAATAAATTATATTAATAAAAAATAATATGGAGTAAATGAAATAAATAAGATGTATAAGATAAAATAGGGTACAAATATAAATAAATATAAAGTATTTGATGGATGGATGTGATTCCATGTCAAGCATTAGCGTTTGAAATCATTCATGTGCTTATCTTTTTGTAAAAATATGTGGACATATTATAGGATGTTAATGGATAACTATGATGGAATCCAGTTGAACCAAAACCAAATCAAAGAGAAAGGCATAGAAGAGTGGGGAAATGATCAAAATAGGAGATAAGCATCTATATTTATGGAAAGATGGGATGTTGAACAATATCTTAATTTATATGTAGGCAACATATTTTACTTATTTTTTAGTTTTGAATATTCATGACAGAGGGGAAGAGTCTCTTGGCAAGCAGTTAAGATTCAATATCCAGCATATCTAATTTAATATAAAATGTTTGATATGTTACACTTATTTCTACAACGGTGATCCTTGTGTTCAAAGTTGGATTTTGAAAATGCACTTAATAAAGGAAACTACAGGTTTTGTATCTATTTGTATTAAAGTAGGTTTTGCCTCCCTTCATGTAAATGTATTTTCTTTCGAAAGCAATTTGGCAAAGTATTAACAAATCAACCCTATAATTTATTATATATTTATTCTAATTATGAATGCCATATATTTTTAAACTATTTTAATCCCATGATTAGATTTAGTGTGTGATTGTAGAGCATTCCAATCACCACCAAAGAATATTTTGTTCTCCTTTCTGAATGTGAAAATATGGTAATAATAAAGGTGGCCTTCAAATCATGTCATGTGACATAGAAAGATTCTTAATAATTGCATGTTGAATATAGTCAGGGAAAAAAATTTTGAAATATTTAGAGTTAGGTCACATCAAATCAACCATCCTAATTCCTAACTGAGTTCCTCAATCTAACAACCCATAAATAAAGGAACATGTAATTTATGATAAATTTAATATTTAACAAAGCAACATACATCATAATTGAGAAATGCAATATTCATTGCAATACGAAGGATGAAATGGACCAAATATGTAAATCGATGGCAATTCATAACTTCAAGCCTTCGTGTAGAGGCGAAGGGCGAAGGGTTTCATTACCATTGATCTTGTTACTCAAGCATCCAAGATCAATGCTTTATGATATTCTAGCCCTTCCATATTTTACAACTTGGCTTGGGCAAAATGAAGATCAAAGGTCTATCTCATTTTTCAAATGTGAATAGGCTATCAAAATGTGGTAATGTAAAGGATAGGCATAGAATAAAGTATTTTTTTATACAAATCCAAAAAAGTGTTATGTTGATGAGTAATTAGATCTTAATCTTGCGGACATTATGTGGCAAATAAGCTGAGTCAAGTGAGGGCACCTACCTACCCCGACAGTCAAAAAGAAAAAAAAATGCATAATCAATCAAATTAAGGCACCTATCTACCATGATGACAAGCCTCAATCACAAAAAGAGGAACTCATTGACAGGATCCTTTAGATCTAATAAATAAGACCATTCTTTGAACTGCAAGTATAGATAATGATACAACAAGAATTAATTTAGTTAAAACTGTATAAATTAGAAGCTGAAGACTATGACCTGCCCACAAGACCTTGGGTCCCCAAAACAATAATAGATGGCCTTTCCTTGTGGTAGGCGCCCAAGGCCCTTCGAAAGCCTGCCTATGTATAGAATAAAGTTCTCGTTATCACTTTTTTTGCAAAATGTGTTGACTAACTGTATCGAAAAAAAAAAGAGAGTTGTTGACTGAGATTTAGTTCTCAATAGAAACGACTGGAAAACAAGTCGAACTGTTGAGTCCAAATCCGAACGAATGAGAGCACAAACTTTACAATGGTCAGATATGATGGAAAGCTTCACCGTGCAAAGCAGGTCTTAGTGTCTTACCCACCCACCTACCTACCTCAGCACCCAGCTACCCCACAAAAATCTTCTAATCACCTGGTCTATCTTCTTATTAAGATTTTCTCTTACTATATCATGATTTTTTGTACTTTAGAATTTAAATGTAGCGGTTGAAAGGTAAACCATTTCAGAACGCTAGTAAGTGTATATATGCAAAAAGTTTCTTGGACCACTGTATACCTACCGCCAAGTAACTCTACTTGATCAAAGAGACCGGAAGATTTTCCTCCATCAAGTTCTGCTCCTGCATTTCCGAGTCTCTTTTGGATCTGTTTCTCGGTCTCGGTTCCTCTGCATACAATAAAATAAAATGAATGACTTCCTAGTTATTTGATTGGGGAAGTTCTATTCTTATTTGATTCTAAAGAAATGAGAATGTCTAAATTTTTCGAAATCCAATCTCCACTTTTCTCTAGGATTTAAATTCTATTTTGTTTCCAACTTTAATTCCATTACAAACCAAAAGAATAGGAGGGACATAGCTATTTTGATCCTATTCCAATCCATTCCAATTCTGATTCCGATTTCGATTCCGATTGCAAGGCCAAATGCATCCTAAGTTGCCTGGGACCAAATAACCTAACTTGATTTCAATTCAATCCTATGGTAAATAGTTGGGATGTCTGAGAACAATTATTCTGATCAATCTGCATATTTTGTCCAACTGTGGCCTCTTAAAGCTCCATTTTACTACATATTTATGTCTTATGCCTAAATGTGCTTCCACTCTATACATGCCTTCACCAAATTATAAACTACACGCATAGTGATGGTTCTATGCATTCGAAAAATTTTTTTGAACCTTTTGACTGTCTTGCACTGCTACTATGACTCTGTTCTACAGTTCTTATCATGCAAGGTTTCTGCTGTTCATTCATCATTCGACTTTAAGAGATGACTACCATTTTCAATGTGTTGTTCTTCGCACTATGGAGATAGAAAGGAAGTTTGGGAAATGTGAAGAAAACTTGAGGAAAAAAAAAGAAGAAGAAGAAGAAAGAAAGAAAGAAAGAAAAAGAAGAACAAAAGGAAAAATTAAAGAGAGAGAGAGAGAGAGAGAGTTTGTTTCTAACATTTTTTGTGTTTGTTTGCAGGTTTTGTTATTAGCTGATTACATTTTCAATGCTGTGGAGAAATCATTTGTGTCTAACTTTCTATTTACATTTCACTTTCTAGTTTGGCGCAAATGGCTAATGGCATATGTGCCTATCCAATGCCAAGAAGGTTTCAATTACATGTCTCAGATGCCTTTTCATTCTGATCGGTGTGCTTATCTGGATTTTCAAAACAGAATTTATTGGTTATCTTATATTACCTGGTTGGAAACATGTTTTAAGGATCTCATGTCTAATGCTGCGCTTTATCACTTCTCTTCAGTGGCCGAAATAAATGATAGAGCTGGGATTTACCCTCCTTTATATCCTGCAGCATGTCCATTCGCTCCACCACATAATATTTGCAATTATGAATTACTCAATCATTTTTCTACTACATGGAGTGTTGCTGCTGGAGGTCAATGTTATTATCATTTCCCCCAAGTTTGATTTACATGCAAATGATTTATGTATGTTTCAAAGGAGTTATACATTCTTGGGTTATCCAACAGCATGAAGACAACTGCATCGCCTCACAGTCTTTACCTATGATGGGTCCTGTGGGTATTTATCTAAACACTTTCAGGATGTATATCTGTTTTGGATTGTGGGAAGCTTTTGTCTTGTTTATAACTAACTGCCTCTTGTATTTTGTTGCTATTTATCCCATTCTTTTGGGAAGGTCTGTAAGTTCGTTCTATATAATTTAAGAGGCCTTTGGGCCATCTTCCGTCAAAAAAAAAAATATAGTAACTGTTAAATTATAAGGATTCATTTAGTTATTAGTGTAATAACCTAGATTTAAAAAAAAATAAATAAGAAAGAAGAGAACGGAAGAGGACTCCTGGCTCCGTCTTCCCTCTTTGAATCAGAATGGGATTAGGACTCTAGGAGCCCTAGATTTTATCTATAATTTCCTCTTCTCTATCTTAAGCAAGCCATGAAACATCAGGCTTCCTCTCTCTTCTTTCTCCCTTTTTCTTTCGTTGGAGTCACTGATTGCCTTCACCGTGCTCACCGGAAATCAAGATCAGAGATGCCACCGAAACCAAGGTAAGGTCCCAATCCTTCCTTCTCTCTCTCTTGCTCATCTTCTCACAACCCCAGACCTTGCCGCCGGCCATCGGCTTTGCTAGAAATAAATTTCAAAGAAGATCCCCTGTTTTCTCCATGTTACTTTATTTTTTTTCGTCACTGTTTGCCGTCGTCGGTCACCAGACTCGATCTCTCGACGTCGTCGGGACTGCTTCACCGACCGGAGTGGTGGTCGGTTGGGGGGAGGCCCTTAGTTCGGGAATGAGGGGGAGGAAGGACCTCCCCTGTTCCGTGAAGAAGAGGACCGCGCAGGTCCTCTGCTCCCGTGAAAAAAAAAA
>KE504865.1:396798-412080 GCA_000441515.1 Elaeis oleifera
GGATCCCGACGCCGACTCACTAACGCCGACTCACCGACACCGACGAACTGACACCAACTCTGCAGATCTTGGCACCGACCCATCCCCGAGATGGACCGACCGACTTTGCTCGACTGATAACGGACGACGCTGACAGCGACTGCCGATGATGCCCGGCCTGGACGTGTCGGCCCAACTGGCCAACGCCGCCTCCGACCGCCCGAAAGCCGACTCCATGCCGGGTGGGACATCACCGATTCCCCGTCGGGTTGAACGACTAACGTCCGACTTCTACAGATCCTCTAGACGCCGACCGTGCTCTGGAGTCGCCACCCGACAGCCAGATCCCGACATATAGTCGGCCAGCCCCTTTCAAGAAAGCCAGACGACCGGCATGGGCTGCTGTCCTATCAAGGATATGTTGTACGACCGCCAGAGGGCGTTACTCTTGCCAGGGCCAGGGACCTGGGGCGCTGTCCTGCCAAGGACACGAATTAATTCTAGGACCTATCAGCCCGTCAACGACATGACAACCCCCGGCGATGTGACAGTCCCCGGGGTCGTGACAGCCCCCGACGATTTGACAACTCTACAGTTGTCTACATCACTGACGGCGGAACCATACCGCCTCCTACTATAAACGGGGTAAGGCAATAGTTCGAGGTAAGCTGAGCAAACCCAACCCATCTCTCGGTTCGTCTCCGCTGAGTCTCCCTGATTCCTCTTTGCTGTTGCCTAGTCTCCTCTCTGACTTGACCGTCGGAGGGTCCCCGTCGGAGGGCCTCCTCGGTCTGTGTGGACTTCCCTTGCAGGTGCTCGTTCCCGGCGACCAGGCGACGAGGGGATTGGCCGCAACACTTCTCTTTTAAATCTTATTGCTGCAGCTACCTATAAGTGAATTAGGTTTTTTAATCCCCAAGTCACCACTGAGCTATACTTCCTGAATCAAAAATTATTTCTTTTAATGCTTTATCTGTTGTATAATATAATAAAATGAGTTTATTGAGAATAGTTTCCTTCACGTTGGTCCTATTCCTATACTTGGTTAGTGGAAGCCTTTATTTTTATCTCAAGTTTTTGATGCGTTTTGTGAGTTATTTTCTTGATTTGCCCACATTTGTTTCTAACTTTGATTCCAAATCAACATCCCGCATTATTTTTATGATTGCGTGTGCTGTAGCATTTCTGGGATATTGAGCTTTTCTGCTTGAAGTGTATCAAATAAGAGGTTTTACCAATTCGTGAGCTCCTTTTACACCAACATTTCCTATAATTTTCAATGGCATCGAGAAATGATTTTGCCAAAGGATTGTAGATTTTGTTTAAGGATGAAGCATAAGCTTATGATTATTGACTAGTTCTCAATGTAAAGTGTTGGTAACTTTCTAGATGTTAAAAGTTTATGTCACAGCACGGAGAAGTCTGAACGTTCTTCTTTCTCATCTCTGCAGACTCAAAATCAGCTTCGTTCCATGTCATCTCTTGGTGTAGTGAGTTCTAACATGACAAAATGTGAAGCAATGGGGGCAAGTACTTACATGTATGTAGTTGAGCATGGATGCTCTTGTGGAATATAGCATTATTGCATGCAAACTATCTGTGATGTTTTTCTCTTTCTTTTGTTCTATTATTGCCCACAAGATTTCCTGCATAACGTTCTTTTTTTAGACCCACACTCCCCTCATGAATGTGCTAGTTTTACATGGATGTGGATAGCAAGTTGTCTGTATGCAATCCTTAAATAAAACAATCTCTTGAACTTAAATTGCTGCTAGTGGCTCATAGAAATACACAACACTGATATTTGGACGTGTATCAGGGTATCTGGTTTAGCAAGGGGAAAAGACGGAAGGATGTGGGCATGTAAAACATTTCTTTCTTAATTACAATATGTTGTAGCTTTTAAGAATATTAGAAAATTATGAAATAGACTGTAAAATGCATATTGTTTACGTTGTTTATTATATAAAGGGAGGCACAACATCTTATCTTGAAATATGAATATCTTCCGAGGGGAAGGTCTTACTGAAAGTATATTCCAAAATATAATTCCATTGTTTTTCAACTTCATGCTACCATAGTTCCTCTATTGACGATGCATTCCAGTAATTTTGCTCTAAAATTTTGTTTCAACTGACTGCTTTCTTAGCTCCCCTACAGGCAAAATTATGAGTGTTATTTCCATCTCATCTGTCCTTTTCTTGGGATGTGTTTTCCATCACCATCTATCAACCCTTCACATTCACTCTTTACACATTATATTAGCACTCGATTCTTTGTTGAGTCCTATCCTTTAACTAAATGCCAAGTTTAGATTTTTTTTTTTTAGTGTATATTTTGCATGTAGCACATGGTGTTGTTATTCTTGACAATAATCAGCACCATATTATAAGTGGAACTTTTGAGATCCTCATCCCCTACTGCAAGAAGCTGTGGTGTTGACTTTCTTAACAGGTTATTTTCCTTTCAAATGTGACATCTCTTGTTGTCCAAGTGTTCTGATTAGAGAACTACTTGGTGGATCAAGCAAGATGAAAAACTTCGGATGTTTTGAGCCTGCCATTTAATCTTTACGACCTCATGATATAGGTAAAGAGGGAAAAATGAGGAGTCAACAGTCTATATAAGATCAATATACTGGTAAAAGAAACCTTCTAGTTTACTCTTGTTTTCTTTAATTAGTAAAAACTCTCCACAAATAATTATGTATGCATGCATGCTTATGTATAACTGTGCTTATGTTTGTGCAGACATGTGTGCATGAATGTGCACATGTGCATGCATATTTATCCTGCTTTTTCCTCCCCTTTTCATCAAGAAGATGGAACTTTACTCATATTTGGTTTCCAATTTTGGGCTGTGAAATTGTGTACTTTGGTGATGTGAACTTATTGTGAAGTTGTCAATGGAATGATTTTATCTGAGCTTGTCACATTTTCCCTTTCAACTTGATTTTTTATTTGAGAATCACACTCTTTCTGTATGAAGAATGAATATTCAAGTTTTGAAAATGAGAGGTATTCAAATTGACAAATTATTTATACTATGTATTCTTTCTTGTGCCTCTAATATATATCTTTTTGCTTTATCTCAATTGTTGGTGGTAATTAATGCATCTCAACAGGGAAGCTTCTGAAGCAGTTGATTTAAACTGGGAAGATATTGGATTTGGATTAGTGCCAACTGATTACATGTATATCATGAAATCTTCTCCAGATGGAACATTTGCAAAAGGTGAATTGCAGCATTTTGGTCCCATTGACTTAAATCCAGCCTCTGGAGTCTTAAATTATGGACAGGTTAGTGTGGCTGAAGTACTTATTGTTTTATGTGCTTATCTTGTATAACAGCAGTGGCACTTTGTGGAATCATGATGGCTTGTCCAAGCATGTCTGGCTTTGTTCATCCAACTTGTCACTACATTTCTTTTCCATACCATTGAAATGGCTCTTATAGTTTATGGGATGGTAATAAATATTTGGAAGAAACTTCATGTGCGTGCCTTTTGCCAGAGCTTTGATTAAATGTGATTGGTAGCCACCATGAATTTCCTACTCTGTGTTTCAAAATTTATAGTCCATGCAAAGGAACTGGTCCTCTGTCTTGCCATGCTCTGTCATTAATTCTTGCCCATGGAGTTATGAGAACTAGCATTTAAGGCCATCTGCATATTAAATAGAGAATGACATTTAGTGCATTTGCATCATTTCAAACTGTTTATGTATAGCATGTGACATCAATATCTTCTAAGATCAATTCTCTACAATTCTTTTATCTAAAGAATGTTAATACCTTGTCTTTTTAGGGCCTGTTTGAAGGTTTAAAAGCATACAGAAAAGAAGATGGATCAATTCTGCTATTTCGCCCAGAAGAAAATGCTTTACGGATGAGGATGGGTGCAGAGCGTCTGTGTATGCCTGCACCGACCGTCAAGCAATTTGTGGATGCTGTAAAGCTAACTGTTTTAGCAAATAAGCGCTGGGTACTGTGCAATGTCGATGTTGCAATTGATGGATATGTTCATCTTTTGTAATCCCAATTTGTCATAATCAGCTTTAATCCTTTGATGCAGGTACCACCTACAGGGAAGGGTTCCTTGTATATCAGACCACTGCTTATGGGAAGTGGCGCTGTTCTTGGTCTTGCACCTGCTCCTGAGTATACATTTCTTATTTTTGTTTCACCTGTTGGAAACTACTTTAAGGTTAGTTAAAGTACTTTTCTTGTAATTTGCTTTTTGAGGCATAAAAACCCTATATTTTATCACCAAAATGTTCTTGAACATTATGGTAGCTCTATTGCTTCTGGTATAGCATACTTGTTTTCATGTTTTCTGTGGTTTTTCATTGATTTCTTTTATGACATAATTATTCCTCATCAAAAATTATATTTACTTCTGTCAGGATTCTGTTTTGATCAATGATTATCCTTTAAACATACATTACTGATATTAATTGGCAGAGAATGCTTTGTTAAATTACATTTTTACAACCATTTTCAGGAGGGTTTAGCACCAATTAACTTGATAGTTGAAAATGAATTCCATCGTGCAACCCCTGGTGGAACTGGAGGCATAAAGACTATTGGGAATTATGCTTCGGTAATTGAGCCTTGTTACACAAGTCTGTTTAATATAATAATTATCAACTATAATTGGGTCCTATCCTTCTTTCATATCTCAGATCCTTTTATGGTTCATGTCTTTCATATGTTGTTGCAAGCAAACTTATGTAGACTGCTATGACCATAATGTATGTGTTTATGTATTGCTTTACTTTTAATGCAATATACATGTATGCTTCACTCTGTGGCTTTTTCTTGTGCATAAGTATGGATGTTGAACCACATGTTTAATGGATGTCAGATACTTCAATCTACAAATATAGGCCATGTATAGATATTGGCATCGGTATTGCTGTGCAACATTCTATGTATATATGCACACATGCTTTAAGTGTGTTTGGGAACCTAGAGAAGAATCACATTAGATATATAAAAACTTTTACAATAGATTAGTCCAGAATGGTACCACTAATCTACAATGGAGTGGTCCAGCGGTTTATAACTATGTTCTTTGCATTTCTGGAATTATGTATATTAATAAACCAGTGGTCAAAGAACGTAGAATATATATATATATATATATAAACAACTTTGATACTTTGAATAGTATGACCTTGGACACTTTCTTTCATTTGAAGGAATATATAAGGACAAAATAGCACCAATAGTTGTACAAGTGCTAATATGATACATAATTGGTACATTGGATGGGTTCTGAGGTTTTTAGGTCCTATAGGAAATGTAAAGCACTATGGAGAGAATTGGCAAGATTTTATAGTTGAATGTGATCGTTGCTGCTTCTGGTCATGGTAAGAAATCTTTTTAAAATTTAAAGTCTGATTTCCTTCCCAAATCTTAGAGATTTATGTAGAGAGCTTATTCAGGTTATGAAGATGAGGAGATGTAACATGGAAATCAAAATACTTCTGCTTAATTGAATTACCTTGTGCAGAAGTTTGGTGCATATCATGGGTAGGGTATGCTTTGATTGTTTCTGGATATCTTTTCTAATCTTGTCTGAGTTAGATTTGGAATCAAAGTAATCAGGTATTGATTGGGCTCATTTTTAGGGGCAATAGATCCATGTCGGGTAACTTCTTTCACATGCTGTAGATTAACAAAGTCCCTTTTTGGCTTATATGTAGGATAATGTCATGCACAAATTTAAGATCACATTATGGATAAAATTTAGTTCTTGTATATCAGTATTGCTATATCTTCATTTTGAATATGTAATTACCATTAAATAGTATTTGACTTACAATCTATCAAGTATCAACAATTATTCTTTTTATGGAAGGGAGGCGGAATAAAGCAGAAAATTTTAGTGCTTTCTGGTTGCTTTATTATTTATGCAATAAATACATTGGAGGAAGAGCAAGAAAAATTCTCAGCAAAAGTAATAGTGAGTGATGCTACATTTCCAACAATTAACTTTTTTTCTCTCTAGCTGATTTTTAGCTTATTGAGCCTTATTCTGCTCTCTTGGGCATGTTAATGTCAGTTTAACCATACATTTCTTTGTTCTTTTTCTGCTATTGAGATTCATTTTCATTTCTTGCTGAAATTAATATGCTGAGTCAATTAAATATAGCCATTGTTAATTATCAGTCTTTTGTAAAGCCTGACTAATATATATATATATTTTTCACATGTGTGCTTATTTCCTACATTCATCTATTTATTTTATGTAGGTGTTGAAGGCACAGAAAATAGCTAAGGGGAAAGGTTTTTCTGATGTTCTGTATCTTGACTCTGTTAACAATAAGTACCTGGAGGAAGTTTCATCCTGTAATGTTTTCATTGTGAAGGTATGAAAATCTGTAACTACCAAAAGAGAAAGGTATGGAAATCTGTGATTTTTGTTTGCTTGTTTCTTAATGGCATTCGAATGCCTAAAATGTTGCAGCTGGTGATGTTCTTAGTTGGCGGTATTCGCACATAAGATGAAGAGTGTGAAAGGAACCACTCAATTTGGTTTCCTCTAAAACGTGTATCATTCATACGTGAACTATAAAGTAGCTGATTGCATGTACTGCCTTTATCTATGTGGTTTGTAGGGTTCAGGATTTCCAATAACAGTGGATCAATAATAGGTAAACTGTAAAGTAACTGATGCATGTACTATCTTTATCTATATATTGTTTTGTAGGTTTCTATTATTTACATGTTTAGAAACTTGAAGGCAAGCGATGGCACATGCCTTTTACACTGAACTTTTGAGGTCTGTCGCATGGCAGGATGTCCATTGTCTGGATGATGTACAAGATACTGATCTAGCTTATATATCTTATTTGGTCATTCCTGAAGATGTGATCAATATTGTGCGATTAATCAATCTCATAATCCCATTAATACTGTTGGAATATTACTACCTCCAGAGATTCCTTTTCCTGTTCTTTTACTGTCATCGGACTAATATTGAGAAAGAGATGTGGAAGAGTTAGTTATGATGTTTGATCTGCTGTTTCTGTCTCTTTTGTCTATGCTGAATTGAGTAGCCATCCAAACCAAAATGTCAGCATAGGATTCTATACAGGCACCCAGGATGCGAGACTTTGTTCTTGGGTCAACTGCTACCTGCCTGAAAATAAGACTCATATATTGACTGTGGTATATCAAGAAATATAGACTAGCTGCTCAAGAATAAGACTCCATTGAATTAGGTAAATTGAGAAAAAGTGGATCAGAGATTCTAATTGCCTGTACAGAGTTATTTTGCTAACCGTCTCAATAGTTTGTGTGTGGCTACTTTGATCTATTTGACATGGGACAAGTCTCAGGATATGATTCTAGATAAGAGGCAAAGATTTGATTTTTTTTTTTCCTCTCATTTTTTCAGCACTTGGATCATTAGATACTTCTATATTTTTTCTTTATATTTTATATTTAAGTGCATCATAATTTCTATGTAACATGTAGTTTGTTGTGCCTTTTTTGTGGCCAAGGGCGGCAGCTCTTCATGCTTCGTTTTGGAATTTGACTCTTCTCAAGTTCAGTCTCTCTTTGCTGATGGATCTATTTTTGTTACTTATTCTTTGAACTGCAATGACTGCATCTTTATTATAGGATAAAATTATATCAACCCCAGAGATCAAAGGAACAATCTTACCTGGTATTACAAGGAAAAGTATAATTGATGTTGCTCGAGACCAAGGTTACCAGGTATTTGCTTTAAATGGTCAATAAATATTTTATATTGAAGATATTCTTAGCACACAGTTTCTCTTGATTAAATGGTTCTATCACCTTTACAGCTATATAGGGATTTGTTTATAGCTTTCACTTTTATATTTGCAGAGCTCAGTTTGACATTTCCATGTCATTTACCATATGATTAAGCATTGTTCTTGGCATTCGATTTACCTTTAGAAACAGTACTATTTATTGCTAGAAATGGACCTGAGCCAGCTCGAGGTCCATTGGGCCAGGTCTATTTTAGGTTGGACCTTGGGCTAGGCTTGAGATTGTTCGGGTCAGGCTCTAGCCTAGAAATAAGACATGAATAAATTTCAGGCTGGCTAAGGCTGATGCTTGGCCGAGCCTGACAATGGGCCTAGTTTGAGCACCAAATAGGTCCGTCTCTCTGTGTTCTTTCTCCCTCTCCAGTCTCTCTACTCTCTCCCACTCGGTCTATCTTCTCTCTCTCTTTGCTCTCTCTCCCTCTCCCCACTCAATCTCTCTCTCCCTCTCCGCTCTCTCCTATCTCCTCGCCATCTCCCTTCTCTCTCTTTCCCTCCCACCCAATCTCTTTTTCCCTCTTTGCTCTCTGTCCTCTCTCTCCCTCCCGATCTCTTCCCTCATCTCTCCCACCTGATCTCTCTCTCTCTCTCCCCTCCCTCCTCCCCTTCTCTCTTTTCTTTGTGCTCCGTCCAAATCTCTCTCAATTTCCTCTCACTCCTGACTCTCTCCCCCTCCCAGTCTGTCTCGATCTTCTCTCTTGCAATCTCTTTTGCCTCTCCTTCCTAATCTCTTCTCCCTTTCTCCTCCCGATCTCTTCCTTTCTCTCTTCTCCTTCCATGTTCTCTCTCTTCCTCTCTTTAGATTTGTGCTGGAGCTTGGAGGACAAGCTTGGGCCTAGATCTAGGCTACCCACTTGGGCTTTGGACCGAGTTTGGGTTAGGGCTTCGTGTTGGAATTTTGAAAGAAATTTCGAGCCAAGGCTCGAAACCTGAAATTTTTTTTCGAGCATACACGGGCTTCATAGAAACCTGACCCAACTTGACCTGATTCCGGTCCTAGTACTGTCTCAAATATGTTGTTGGTTAAGGCTAACTAATAAAATTCTATCCTTTCGTATTTATACTTCTTGATAATGAGTACAAAACATTGCAGGTTGAGGAGCGCCTTGTATCACTGGAAGAATTGCTTGATGCTGATGAAGTTTTTTGCACAGGAACAGCTGTTGTTGTATCACCAGTGGGAAGTGTAACATACCGTGGAAATAGGCAAGTACTTTGTCACGCCCTGGTTCTGGTCAATTCTTTTGCTCTTAATTGTTTGATCATTCATGCCCTGATTGATGGAAGAAATGTCAAATGAGAATTCTCCCAAATGGAATTTCGGGTCCAAAAACCGTCATAGCAAGGCTTGAAATGTCAGAGACAATAATCAAGACTGGTTCCTTACCAGTTCGATACTATATTAACCATGTGATATGCTTCTTTGTGCCATCATAGCAAAATAGAGGTGTAAGGCCATGTTTAGTATGGGTACTAGTATGGGGTGTGCTGGTACCTGTTCCTTACCAGTTTGATCTGGTATGGCTGGTATGGACTGGTATGCATTGGTATTTGAATCCTTCTAAGACAGATCTAGACTCTATTGGTTGTCCTCTCTATTTGTTATCATTGCATCCAATGCATTGTAACATGATGCTTTAGAAGCAGCTGCTAATCCAATTTCCCTATATATAGAATAATCTCTTGTAATGCTGAAGAGTCAATGTAATCCTGTATAGCCGGATGATGTCTTGTCTGTGGATGTGAACTTTGTGGATTTAACAAAATATAAAACTCTGAACCATGGTCAGTTGTGACGTTGCTGTGAAATTTCCTTTTATGCGGCATTGTGGTGTTAATGTAACTATTATATTTTGTCTGTGTTGTTCCTGATATTCTAGGATTCATGTAATCATGTAAGGCACATTCTTAGGTAGATATAAAGAAGGTTTGGATGAGAAAAGCTACAACCCTCAAGAAGTAATGAAAAATGAATCTGAGAATGAAATTGGATGTCTATGACTTGAAACAAAATAACCCTTTAGAGTAGATGCTTCTCTTTATTCGGAAGGCTGAATATTCCTTTGAACACATTTATACAATTCAGATTCCTCTATATCAATATTATCTACAGAAGCTTCAGTGGTGGTGTTATCTAATCAGCTGTGTATGTTTGTTTGGTTTATATGATTTGGTACTTGGTAGCATTAATGTATTCATGACAGAGAAATGCTTTATTTACTCTGTGTTATGAGAGAACTGCACAAATGCATTGTGAAACATGAACTTCTTTAGAGTGGACCCACTATTGGTTGGAGTTTGGGTTCCTGGAACGTGTGCATTCTTAGCATGGTGTCATTTATGAAGGGTTTAATTTCTAATGATGTGCATGTGTCTTATTTCTGATTGAGGAACCTATTATATATCTTTTTGTAGTAAAAATTGCAACAATAAGGGCTGTAAGTAATTTGTGTCGAAGAATTGCTACTATTTGTATCGAGCTTGTAACATCTTTCTGATTCGAAATTGTTCAGGGTGGATTATGGGAACAGGGGAGTTGGTGCTGTATCTCAACAACTCTATTCTGCACTAACAAGTCTACAGATGGGTCTTAGTGACGACAAGATGGGATGGACTGTGCAGTTAAATTAAGCGCTGCAGAGTATACGAGGACAATAGTTGTGTGAAAACCAGCTCTGTTTGTTGATTTTAGTGCTCTGATTCCTTTCTGTATCAATGCTAGGAAAGCCTTTTTTCCATGATAGTGTGTGATTACTCTGGCCCGCTCAAATCAAATGCCCAAATATTTGCTTTTCTGTCTGTATGCATCCTGCATGGTAGAGCATATTGACCATGCTCAGCAACATCTAGCCTCATGCCAGCTATTGGAAACAGACAGCTCTTTTAAACTAAGTTCGAACTTGAAATGTGCTTAGTCTTGTATCGTTATAGTTCATTGATGGTAAAATTTCATCAACTGATCAAAAGATGTGAGATATGCTGTATTTGGATGTATGGTTAAATGTGATCATTTGTAAGTTTGGAAAGCATCTAAAGGAAGTTATGATCTATATAGATATTAATTTGAATTGAAGAGAATCAAAGTATATTAATTGAAAATTTTGCCAGAATTTTTGATTTACTTGTAATGTATTTGTGCCTCCATTCCTCTAATAATTGCAGCAAAAGTTAAACTCCAAAGTTAACATAATTTTAAATTTTATTTTTTTCTTGGGGAGAGAATTGAGAGGGAATGTGTCCACAAGCATATTACTTAAACCCTTTCTCCCCTCCTGGAATTAGATTCCACTGTTTATGGTCTTTGGACTTGGTAACTATGAGACAGGCTTTTCTTGTCATGGATGTAATCTACTTTTGATCCTATTACCTTCTTGCCGTGTGTGTTCTAATGTTTGTTTTTAAATCTTTCAGTACCAACATGAGCCTCTACTGAGAACATAAGGTTTAAAATGACTAATCTGCTTTCTCCCTAGTCTTCATGGATTAGACTCCTATTCACATCAGTCACATGGAGTTCTCAATAACAGCTGCAGAAGAGCTGGAAAAGATTTCTAATTTTGGTTTTTATGAAGGCAAGCAACCATCCAATCACAGATGATTTAAGATTTGTGTTTCAATTGGAGTTGGCACATAAGGTTTAGAGAGAAGACTCAAGCTAGGATTTTAACAAGCATTCCACCAGGGAGTGCAGGCTTGGAATCCTGTTATTGTCTACTTTAAAAACAACAAATAGATATTAAGAGTCATTTTCTTCGATATTTTGATTTTCAAATACATTTGAGAGACAAGTTTTCATTGCTCGTCTGTTTCCGGACTAAAAATAGAGTAGATCAAACTGGAAGTCTGAGGCACCCACACCCTAAGACTGGATCGGAGAATTATTAATCCTAGGATTGCCATACCTGCCTTTGCTTGTAAGTATTACTGTGGAAATAAACTGAGTTTATATTGGTTGCTAATGTCAGATGGATTTTATCTTTTAAGAGAAGAAATTAGAGTTAGTATTTGATGTGACATAAAGTGGAGACAAGTCTGTTCTACCTTTCGTAGAGAAATGGTAAATCTCAAGGTAAACTTGGTGGACCAGGAAAACCTACCTAAACTATGTTGTTCTGCTTTACGGATTGTCGGACTAGAGCTAGGGACCTGCCGCACTCCTTATTCAGACCTCGTACTCAAACATATCCAAAACCAGGCCACGACGGAATACATCGAGCATCTTAAATGGAGAATGAAAAAAGGGGGAACAAATTCAATAGTTACCATGAACCTTGTTGAAATTTAAGTAGCTCCTTCCTAGGAAGAGACCGTATATGCTACTTATGTTGCTTTTGCTCCATATCTTGACATAGATTAATATCTAATGCAATGAGTAATTTTTTGCACACCACATGTGGTGCAGTAAAATTGATATGGAATGCATCATCCAATCATATTGGACCACATAGCACAATTAATAATAGGATAAGCAATTAATGCTGGTCAGCTTTTTTTCTATCAAATTTTTACCGACGAAAATGTTCTTTCCTTCGTAAAATAAAGAAAGAACAATGTTATTACTTTTTGATGCTTTATATAACTTCTTGTGAATATATATGACATCCTGAACAATATATATGACTTTCTGTGTCTTTATATGACATCCTGAACAATATATATGGCTTCTTGATGCCTTATATGACTTTCTGTTAATATATATATAATAGTTTGAATAATATATATGATTTTTTGTGAATATATATAATATCCTGAATAATATATGATTTTCTGTATCTTTATATGACATCCTTAATAATATATATAATTTTTAATACCTTATATGATTTTTTGTGAATATATATAATATCCTGAATAATATATATAGCTTCTTATTGTCTTATATAACTTTCTGAATAATATATATGACTTCATGTGAATATATATGACATCCTGAATAATATATATGAATTTCTGATGCTTTATATGACTTTCTGAATAATATATATGATTTTCTGTAAATATATATGATATTTTGAATAATATATATGACTTTTCGTGTCTTTATACGATACTCTGTTAGTTATTATGACTTTCTGATGCCTTATATGACTCTCTGTTAATTATTATAACTAACAGGATATCATATAAAGATACGAGAAGTCAGATATATTGTTCGAGATATCATATATATTCACAAGAAGTCATACATATTATTCAGGATGTCATATATATTGATAGAAAGTCATATAAGACATTAGAAAACCATATATGTTATTCAGGATGTCATATATATTCATAAGAAGTCGTATATATTATTCAAGATATCATATATATTCATAGAAAGTTATATATATTATTTAATATATCACATATATTAACAGGAATTCATATAAAGCATTAGGAAGCCATATATATTGTTTAGGATATCATATATATTCATAGGAAGTCATATATATGGTTCAAAATATCATATATATTCACAGAAAGTCATATAAGGTATCAGAAAGCTATATATATTATTGAGCATATCATATAAAGATACGAAAATCATATATATTATTTAGGATGTCATATATATTCATGAGAATTCATATACAATATTAGAAAGTAATAACACTATTCTTTCTTTATTCTATGGAGGAAAGGGCATTTTCGTTGGAAAATCTTATGGAAAAAATATTAAGCGACATTAAATTTTATTTCATAATTAATTACGCTACGTGGTTCAATATGATTGGACGGTGTGCTCCATGTCAATTTTGCTGCACCGCACATGATACACAAAAAATTTCTCCTAATGCAATTCTCATGTAAAGATTGTAGTGGGCTCAATGCTCGATGAACTCAGTTGATTGTGTGATGAAGTAGTTACTATTGCCACAGAAATGTAGTGCTTTGACATTTAGATCCATGTATGATGTTCATGCCTGCATTTCGATAAAATGCTATATTAAGTCTAGCCCTTTCTGTAGTGGCCGAAGTGGTCTATATTGACCTTGGTAATCCTCTTAGATCAATACTAATGATAGCATATTGCTCGCAGTACTGTATCCTGAAGTCTGTTAATTAAACAAAATGATAATGATAAGCAACAAGCGTTGTCCTACCTGAGAAGCCTTATCCTATCTGCATGGAATGGGCCCTCAAAATTTGTGGAAAACCACGGTAAGCAAATGTTACTGAGAAGTGGTTGACAATGGATCACAAAACCAGAGAAGATGGCTCCATGAATGGATTGACAAGTTTTCACAGCCAGTATCTACTTGATATCAACTTGTTCGTGGATTGAATCAATCTTTCTTGTAAGCACTTCAGAGTTTGTCCTGCAAAGTGATAGATCCTGGTGGTTTGCCACCAAATTTTCTAAAATGGGAAAAGGAAATGAAAGATACTCGAATTTATAAAGAATACCAGACAGGTTCGTGATTGCCATAGCTTTACAATTCAGGGAAAAAAGGAAAGCAAATTTCTCCAAGATCACGGCAAATTCAATAAGCACAAAGTTAAGGAAAAGGAAAATATTTATAATACCGATTATGCTCGTTAATGCAGAAATAAGAATGTGAGAAATAACTGCACCAAACAGGGCAAAATTTCATCACCAATAACAATATATGACATTTTAAAATTTAGATTTTTTATGAACAACTCACCTACTGTAATACCCGGCCCAATTGGGCCCCTAAACCAAGCCCAACACAACAACAACAACAACAACAAAAAAAAGAAAAAAAGAATGGAACGAAAAGACTCCCGCTGGGAGTCTTCTTCCACCCAAATCATTGGAGGAGAAGTCAAATCCGAGGGGGATTCGACCTCCCCTCCACTCTATAAGACCTCCTCTCCCCCTCCTAAACAACCCATGATGATCACCGGTCTCTCTTTCTTTTCTCCTTGATTTCTCCAATTGAAATCGAGGCCTCCCGTACCCATGCTCGCTGAAAATTGGAGCCGACAACGTTGCTGAAGCCCAAGATAACACCAACCCTTCTTTCTCTCCTTCTTTCTCATCTTCTCGTAGCCTTGGATAACGCCGTCAGCCATTAAATTTGCTGACTAATCCATAAAAGTAAGAACCCCTGTTTTGCTCTGTTCGATCGAACCCTTTCCTCCTCTTTTTTGGCCACCAGTGCTGCCGTTTGCGGTGTCTCACCCCTAAAATAGGATCCTCATCTCTCTATCTCTCTTCCTCAAGAGGTTTTGGCCGTCGGCAACCGGTCAATGATCGAAAAACTAGAGAGAAAGGGACGGTATCCTATTTTTTTGATTGTTTCTTGATTTCTCGCTGGCTGAACCTCGCCGTCGGCCTTCCTTGCTCTGTCGGCGTTGGTCAGATGCCGCCGCCCCTCGTAGGAGCTGAGCCATCGAGCCCCCCTCAGTCTGTCCTCTGATCGATCGGGAGGAGAAAGAAGAAAAGAAAGAAGAAGAAGAAAAGAAAAAGAAAAAGAAAAAAAAAGAAAAAGAAAAAGAAAAAGAGGTAGAGAAAAAAAAATAAAAAAATAGAAAAAAGGAAAGAGAG
>KE504865.1:417462-428936 GCA_000441515.1 Elaeis oleifera
GTAAGAATCTCTGTACATGATCATCATTATATATTTATTTACTGTTGGTCTTGCATTATTGATTTTGCATCGTTGGATTTGAGATCGATGAATTTGCTATATCTGAGACACCGTTATTTGCTTATATAATTATTGAGTATGAGTATGTTATGTCAATATATATATATGTATCAATGGTTGATGGCATTATTATATGGATATGACATATCTAATTTGATCACAGTGTAAATCGAAATTGATTTGGTGAAATCAATATATAATAATTAAATGAAAAAGAGATATGGTTTGGACTAACTTTGTCATGTGGAACAGCCTACTAGGAACTTATGCCTGGGACAGCTCGCCAGGAGCTTATGCTTGGGACAACCCTCACTGGCTTATACATAGATCAACCGATCAGAAGCTCATGCCGGGACAGTCCGCCAGGAGCTTATGCTTGGGACAACCCCCACGGGCTTTCGTACATGGGACAGCCGGTTAGGAGCTCATCCTGGGACAGCTTTGAAAAGCTTATAAGAGAAAAATTGTTCGGATGGTGACTAAGGTATAGACTTGGTTAGTCCCAAGTCAAAATGAAAAATGTTAAAGATCATGTGATAATGAAAAAGAATGAAAGACAAAACATGAAACAATCGTTGAACAAAGTATTCACCCATTAACATATGATGATGCATCTCTTTTGACAAGACAGATAATTTATAGATGTTTGCATTATTCTGGATATTAAATATAAATTTTTATTTATTGCTTATTCTTATTTTCAGATTATATTATTATATCAGTGTGATATGAAAATTCTTACTGGGCTGTAAAGCTCACACCCTCCATTTTTCTTTTCTTCTCAGAGTTACAGGATGTTCATGGTTGGCTATTGTATGGATTTGCGAGTGAACGAATGTATATATAGAGTGTCATGATATCTGATCAGATGATTGAAAGAATTTCAATTGTAATTATGCAAGTTTTATTAGTTATTATTGAAATTAGATATTATGGATGTTGAGATTGTAATGAAATATTTTGGCCTTGCATATTCTTTAGGGCTTGCTCTAAGGAGTGTGTGGCCATCACGTATCCGATCCGAATTTTGGGTTCAGGGCGTGATACCTACAATTTACGAACATAAAAACTAGTGCATCATGAACAAATCAAATCATCGTAGATAGATTCAGCAATTCAATGAAAACATTTATGAACAATTCAAGTCAGATCTCCCTCTCATCAGCTTGTTTGGTAGACAATATTCAAGTTTGCTATTTATACATCATTCTCCTCCCCTCTTTTCTTATTTTCCTTTTGATATTCCTTCATTACGTTGATGAAGTGGTGGAGTTATTTTTTCTTCCGGAGAGAGAGAGAGAGAGAGAGAGAGTCATATTGTTCTGACTTTTCAAACTACTATCTGGGAGAAGAAAAGACTATCTAATGCTGTAAAATTGCAGCCAATAAGACAGTAGTTTTGTTGAAGGTCACCAAGCTGATGAATTGACGTGAATGATGAAGACATGTTCATTTGACCAAATTGATTGAGACAGAGATCTAGGTAGGAAGACTAAGAGAAAAACTTTGATATACATATGGTCCTCTAAAAAAGTGCATGAAGGACCTTCTTTCTTCAGTGGGTTTCATAAATCTCCCAACAACCTTTTACGTGGAAGCATCTGTCTCTTACAAAATATTTCCTGTAAGTTGGACTCATTCCTCTTCCTTTTGATGGCTCATGGAAGAACAAAGAACTAAAATTAAGGAAGGTCTAATCAGCGTTTCTTCTGAGAAAGGTTTCAGCAGAGGTTAGAAGTCAAGGATTTCATAATCTAACGTTTGACCATGTTCCAACTTAGAATTATATCTCCCTTCCATAGATGTTGGTAATTCAAGGATTCATTTTCTCCGAAATCTCAGTGCAGCACCTTAAATTATTCATTTGGTCACCTAACAAAGAAAAGTATAAATAAACTTAGCTTTCATGAAATGGTGTCGGCATGTTATCACTCTTGCAAGAAATCGAAAAGGTGTGATGCCTTTTAGTTGATTTATTCAATGCAGTCATCTAAGTCGTGTAGCCAGCTAACACAGAAAAGTCTATTCCCCTGGATCATCACTAAAAATCTCTTTTTAATCTCTTTTGAGAAAACAATTCTATATATTTTACTGGAAATTATTATTTTTACATGGATAATAATTAATGCTTTTTGAAAAGTTAATGTCTAATGCTTATTTTTTTTGCATCTTATCGTAGTTACATCTCCAATTGCTTGTTTATAATGCACTCGATCGTACGTAATACATGAATTATCCAGTTCTTTTACTATAGTTATTTAGTAGTTATTGAATTTTTGGTATTCTATTTTTCAATTATAGGTATATCAAAACTTTCTTCACTTGAAGCAACGAAGCTTTTGGTTGATATAGTAGCAAATAAATTCTTGGGGGATGCTAGGAACTTGTGGTAAGGCATGTATGCACCTTGACCAATGTTTATCCTGTATTTGGTTAGGATGATGAGAAGAATGATGGATGGCCCTTCCTTCATGTGGATCAAAAATTTTCAGAAAATGATGAAAAGGAGGAAGGAGGGACTGTCCATCCATCCAGACTCACCAATTTACATCTATCCAAGTAAAAAGGATGCAAAGAAAGATGGATGAAGTCGTAGGGGTGTATTCTACATTGACAAAATTATCCCTTGTTAACTATTAACAAATCCTAATACTTTTTATTACTAAGTATTGACAATAAAAAACATCCTAACCTCTTGCTAAGCAATTTTTGTTTCCTCTCCATTTTTAATGGTAAGACAGGCTCTAGTGGCTAATTCAGTCTTAAGTACAATATCAAATGCAGAATCGAGCAAACAGCCCAACCTCCAAAGAAGAGAGACCTGACCATGGGAAGAGCTCCTTGCTGTGACAAAGCAAACGTGAAGAAAGGCCCATGGTCCCCTGAGGAGGATGCCAAGCTCAAGTCCTACATCGAGCAGCATGGCACTGGTGGAAACTGGATCGCCCTCCACAGAAGATTGGTATGATTTTCCTCTCAAACACACCATAAATCTCTTAAACAAGTAGAACGGTACTGCTGTTAATGCAAACAATGATGAATTTTTTCCTAATTGGCAATTAGGCCTTAAGCGATGCGGTAAGAGTTGCCGCCTCCGGTGGCTTAACTATCTCCGACCAAATATTAAGCATGGTGGCTTCTCTGAAGAAGAAGATAACATCATATGTAGCCTATATGTTGCGATTGGAAGCAGGTGATAAAATTCGATATATCTGCATGCAATCATGCCATCATTCAATGTTGACTGTATAGAGCGGTATCAGTAATAGCTAAGCTTTCTTTGTGTGATCAGATGGTCCATAATTGCAGCACAGTTACCTGGAAGGACTGATAATGATATAAAGAACTACTGGAACACAAAGCTGAAGAAGAAGCTCCTGGGAAAGCAGCACAAGAATCAACAACAGGCCCGTCGAGTCTGCCGAAGAAATCAGGGGACTAAGGATTCTAAAGATAGCAACACCATGAGTGCTAAGGAAGGTAACCATCACTCCTCTTGGCCCATGCCAACCATTTCCACTAACCAATTCAACCAGGTGGATCACCATGCTAGCGATGACGTGCATGAATCGATCACAAAGTTTCTAATGAACCTTGATGGTGCTGCGTTTGTTGCCGTGGGAGAGCTGAGCAAGGAAATCCACTTGCATCTTCTCTGGGACAACAGCATCTGAATAGAAATTCTATGGGTTCAATTACACTTCCCGAGCAAGCCAATTCTTTCATCAATGGTTATTCTCCATCAGGCTACCGTATATCACAAGGTCTAAATGAGATTGCAGTCGAGCTTGATGAGATGTTCTTGGGCAACTCAGTAAAACTACAAGGGCTGGATTGCTTCTTTGGAGCTGGAAACATGGTGGCCGAGAACAATTGGACTAGCACATCAGGAAGCATGAACTGGAATGAATAAGCCCTTTGATCTATCCGCCTGTGGTCACTAACTATCAAGGGATGCAGCAGCAATGTCTTCCTGATGAACTGGTGCACATCCTTGGGGCACAAATATGATTGCTGCTGTACATGAGCTGTGTAAACTTGTGTGGAGGAGGAGGTGTTGCAATTCAGCTATTCCCAATAAAACACTCTTCAGAAGAGTTGTTTGATGTGCTTTCGTTTCATACCCCTTGCCAGTGTTTCCTCATCTTTGGTTGCTTCAATCGAACACTTTATATTAGTTGTGTAGTGCTTGGTTGTTCCTGCTGGGATCTTCCTCCAATTCCTGAACTGTATTTGCTGTCCTTGACTCAGAAGTTCTTAAACTCAAAACTCTTATTTGTGTCAGGAAACATGGGCCGTCCCGTTATTATGTTGGGATGCACTCATGTGCTAATAGGACTGCTGCTTGTGTTGAAAGGCGCTTATAGAACCTCATATGTTAACATGCATAGGCATGGGGTTATTATGAAATGATAATTCCTTGTTGTAAAGTTCTTGGAAACCCAAGCTAGAAGGCACTAATTAAGAGGAGGTTCTTTGAGAATTTGGCAACACCTTCCTAGGCTCTATCAAGGACAGCATCTCGAGATGTCTTGGGTCCTTCGTAGGGACCTCACGTCCAGAAACAAAGCCGGACCTCTTAAATTCCTTATCTAAGAAAGTTTCTCTGTCATTCCGTATTTATTTTCTGGACATACTATGTTCCACATCATGCTTGACGCAATTACTACTTTTTTTTTTTTTTTGCTTTTTTAACGGAAGTTAGTCTAGTTATTATTTGAGAGTTTTGGTACTTGAACACGGAAGAGTACTCGCTGTATCTCCAATTAAACCTAATCCCACATTTTAATTTCATGTCTTACTTAAAGATCTAAGGTTATGTAGTTTTGGTTTCCGTGCTACTTCTTAAGCTGTTTTCTCTTTCAGAAGTGTGAGATATGTGATTATCTGGTAAACATTTAAATTAAGGTTTATATCATTTTCATTAATGATTATTGTCCTCTATTGACATATAATACTTCATCATTATGGTAATATCATGATGGGAATTACTATCAAGGATGCTTAGCAGTATATTGCATTAAATTGCTGTTAAAATCTCTGAAGCTTTTTCTTTGTCAATATAAAATAGTGATCAAAACTTTCAAGTTTAACTATTATAAGAAAATGAATAGTAACTATTGAATTGGTAGATGAGAATATAAACAAGAATAATCTAAATCCATTGGTTATGCCTATATTTGTAGATGACATTCTGCTTTATTTGTGTTTTAGCTCTATAAGCATCAAGTCTGTGCAACATTCTAGTATCCCTTAACAATTAATGACATGAATATACCTATTTTTTTGAATTTGATGTAATCAATTTGACTATTAATAGCTATATCTCATCTTTCACAAACTCACAATCACATATAAGAAGGCTAACATTTGGAATGCAACTTTGAAATGCCTTTTTCTTTTTCTTTTGCTGCCAGAAATTCTTATTTTCTTCACTGCCATGAAATGCTTGATTTTCATTCTTATAATCACCTTATATTTGGACAAATATAGCATCACTGAAAGCTCATTATCTAAATCAAAATTGGCTATGGTTGCAATTGCCGTCACTTGATTAAAGATGCAAGAAAAACTGAAGGCAAATGGAAATATAATAAGAATAGTTCATGAAATTTCATGAAGTTAAATAATTTTTTGCATTTTATACCATGCAAGATCAACACAACAATCTAGATTTGTTATAGTTGGGATTTTTGGTACGTCACCATAATACTTCAATAACAATTAATAAATGTTTATCATGTTACTTTAAGCTCTCTTTTTTGAGGAAACTTTCACTATGTATCATATCATTAACAATTCCATATTTCCAACTTCACATATATTCCTCCTATAGCTGATATATATTGACATTTTATTCTTTCCAATATGCTTGATGGTTTACACAAAGAAGTTCGCATCCTTGAGGGCTGCACAATTGTGTCATTCATATACACTATTAACATGATGCGCTCTTATACTCATTATTGAAATGGAGAAACCTTACCAGTTCTGACAAATTTCATTATCAATCTCTCTATGATGTTCCATTCAAAAAAACTCTCTCCATGACATCAATTATATTTAAATGTGCCTAACTTGTAAGCAACAAACATTAACAGTTATAATACTTCAAACTTATCAACAAGAATCATCTCAAAAGAACACTTTTGAAAGTTATGATCTGCCACTGCTTATGTTCATGATGAGTTTTAAGTGTTTTCCTTATTTCGGAAGTATATATTTTTTTTGTGTGCTCCAAATATAGAACTATCAGGAGGAGCCAACCTTTAAGTTTTGCATGAATAATATAGCATCATTTATGGCAATAATGCTCAAAGAACCACATGCTACCAGCATATAACCGGTGAAGGCATAGAATCTTATCCACAAGTTGAAAAGTTCTCTAGCTCCAATATCAGAAACTTGCTTGTCCAATAGCTTCTCTTAGTTAATTGCAGTATATGTTGACTTTTTATCCTATCATCTCATAAGTGACTTCTCATCTAGAAAGTTGTCAGATAAGAACAAATTGTTGGAATTAATTTGTTGTCAAAATTTCAACTTGGAATTCATTCTTTTCCTTTATAGTTCTAGCAATGTTGGAATACACCTACTCCATTGCTAAATAATTTTTGTCATATTATATATACCTAATATGCATTTCCTTCCTCTATAGTCTATTAATTAAACCTCTTCCTTGTTTTTCTACATATGCTTATCTCTCTGATAGCCTCGTCACATAAAAAAGTAGTAGCTGCATTATATAGTTCATCAATGTGGATGTGTTTTTATGTTAATGAATGTGTTTCCAAGTTGGTAGATTTTTAGACAATGGTCCTTTAAGTTAACCTAGATATGATTTAATGGAATAAAAATCATATGGGGTGGGCAATAGAGAATAAAATTATGGGGCAGGCTTTATAGTTTATCATGTTTCTCTTAATATCAATCTTAAAGAATAAAACTAAAAGTTAAAGACTTTTTTTACTTATAGAATTGTTAGTCTCATGATTAAAGAAATAATATTCTCTTTCTATTTCATTTTTAGTATATACTTTTTACTGATATATACTACATGATCATATAATATGCAATAAACAAATTAATCATCAAATCAAGACATGCCTCTATAATTTTTAAAATATAGAGTTCACCAATATATGGTATATGGCTAGATAATACACACTTATTAAATTAATTATCTAGTAATTCAATACACACTTTTAATCAAATTGATATATAATTTCTGAAATATTACATTCAAAAGTACATACTATATGGCTTAGTGATATACACTCAATGACTTTTCGATATATATTACAAGCTTCTTTAATACATACCCAATAGTAATTGAATATATATTTTTAGATAAAAAGCATATCCTAAAAACTGTATATCAATTTATATAAATATGTGTATTAAATCATTACTAGATTTGTATCGAGAAAGTTTATAGTATAAATCGAAAAGTCAATAAATGCATATTACTATACCACATAGGGTGTGCAAGTGAATATAATATTTTGAAAATTATGCATCAATTTGTTTGAAGATATGTATTGGGTTGCTAAATGACTAATTTACTAAGTATGTATTATCTAGCTATGTACTATATATTGGTGAACTCCATATTCTAAAAACTATATATCAGTTTACTTAGAGGTGTATATTATTAGATCACTACTAAATGTGTATCAAAGAAGTTTATGATATGTATCAGAAAATCAATGAGTACATATTACTATACTATGTAGTACATACTAATACACGTAATATTTTGAAAATTATATATTATTTATTTGGTGATATGTATTAGGTTTCTAGCTAGATGACTAATTTACTAAGTGCATATTATTTGACTATGTAATATGTATTAATGAACTCTATGTTTCAAAAGCTATATATAGATTTTGCTGGATGTGTGTATTAACTTGTTTGATGATTAATTTATTTGATGTGTATCACTTGGTCATATAGTATGTATCGATAAAAGTTATATTATGAAAATAAGAAAAAAATACTATACTTTTTATTTTTGTTATAAAATTAATGGCTCCATTAACAAGAAGAGTCTTTGACTTTTAAGTTTCTTCTTTAAGATTGGTATTAGGAAAATATGATAAATAGGAAGTCCACACCATATGATATTCTATAATGCTTGCCTCATATGATTTTTGTTCGATTCGCCAACCTTGAATTGCTAAATTATTAGTGATTGACAATAAATTATGACGTAAGATAAAATCTCATAGTTTGGCACCAGAATGTAATGATGATGATGGTGTTGGAAAAATAATATGCTAATATTTATAAATACTTTGAAATAATTAAACAAAAACTTTGCTAAGATAATATGATAAAAGTGAAATAAGAAAATGATAATGATGATGATGGTGTTGGAAAAACAATATGCTATTATTTACAAATACTTTGAAATAATTAGAAACAAACCTTGCTAAAATAATATCATTATAAAAATGAAATAAGAAAAAGGCATATTTGAAGTTGACCCACAAGCTTCCTCTGGTCACCCACAAGAGAAGTAGAGAAAGTAAACAAGGAAGAATATTTCTGGCAGAGTCATTAGCCTAAGGCCCACAAAGCTCAACTAAATCTTGAAATTATTGGACTTCATTAAATGGAAGTTTACTTGCATAAAATATGCAATATGCAATTCTTCAAAAACATAAAACTTTAATATTTGAACCTTTTTAGAATCATAAATATTCTAAAAATTAAATATTCCAATAGTTGGGACTTGCCTGTAACGCATCATATGCGTGGATGATGAGTTCCCTTCGTGGGACAAAGACCATCGGTATGCTTCTTGGAAGTAGCCAAGATGGACTTGGCAGAATAAAAGTGAGAATATGCAAACTTAATGCAGCCTGGCTCAAAAAGCTTGTAAAACCAATTACATGCAGATGAGAACAGGAGGATTGCTTTCTTTTCATGTTGAAATCTGCCAAGTCATGTAAATTCACATGCATATAATACAGCACAAATTAGCAAATGGGCCATACCATCTCCATATAAAAATAGCCCCTAAACCAAGACTAGGAGGGTCGTTCTAACTTCCAAAAACCCACTCAGAACATAATGTTCTTTAAGGAATCAACAGTACAGTCATTTCTCTAAAATACTTAGACTGAAAATTTGAACTTATTGTACGTTAGCAGAACCAATTCAGAGAAGGCCAGTCATAAGGCACCTTGCATTCAAGGTTCTCTGCATACATATTGTGAATTAATGTCTTTGTCTGCATGGCAATAACAAGAGGAATGGTATGACTTGCTCAACCATACCTTTTACGGAACCATTCCCTTTACAAGTCCCCAGCTGATGGAAGGAGAACATGTCTATAGTTGAGCAACATGGTTCCCTTGATCTAATACCAGTTACTATCACTGATATTAGTGTTGAACTCATTTTCTTTCATAAAGGTATCTGGTAGAGAAGGCTTGGAGCTTAGCCCTTTTTATTTATATCCAAATGATGATCTGTGAAAGCAGGCATCGGATCTCCAATGCAGTCAGTGGGAGACTTCACCAACAGACTTTTTGCCACCTTTACCCTAGAGTTCAGGACAGAGAAGATGCACAGAGACTGCTTAAGTCTATGTTCTACTTCTTAACCTCATGGTCTAAAGATTTGTCACCAAGCAAGTAATGTAATCCAACAGTAGTTAATTTCTTTTATCTGTAGCTCCTTCAGTACGTACGTATCTGAGGCAATAACGGTAGCAGCACAATGGCACCGCGTGTAACTGGTACAACATTACATAATGATCAAAATATACAACAATCAGCCAGCACATTCTCAAAATTAATTACTTCTTGGTCGGCTGCGAACATGATTATGACGGTAAAGCAGTGAGAATATCCTTAAATCAGGAGGGTCATGGAAGAAAGAACCGCATGCTAGACGTCAGAGCTTGACAAGTTAGACTTGGAAGGCACATGCCCTTCAAACCGATGACCATATAATAACATCGACAAGTTTCAGACAAAACCAAGCGACAACCTTAACACTACCTTTCTTGTATTATCTTAGGCGTGCAGTATCTGGAATCCCATTTGCTTATTTAATGACATGGACAGTCACTAAGGTAGGAACTTTGTTTCAGCAGCGTAGTTTCTTGTCATATTCCATCTTAATTATCATATATATTTAACTTGGTCTTACCATATCGTCAGTGCTTTTTGGCATGCATGTCTCTTGATGCATTTGTAAATGATTCTCCTTCCAAGAAGAAGCTGTTAGCGTGGCTCTGACTAAGTTGTCAAAGGAAGGATAAAGGGATAAAGATGGTCTGTAGAATGTCTTCTAGCTTGCGTCCTCCGTGACTGCTGCAATAGATTATTATGCCTGCTTTTTGTCATTTTGATCTGGTTCAGATGGATTGAATGGAGAATTTTAGATGTATTAGTGGAGGATAAATGAATTTACGTACCGAACAAAAATATGGTGTAACACATTGTTCTTAAGTTGGTGATTACAAGTGGCATAAGGTAGAGGTGACAATCAGAAAGGAATACAGCTCAAAGAAAATAACAACAACAACAACAATAATAATAATCAACCATGGAATGATGCATGTGGAAGAAGATCAAGCATCTGTCCATTTTTTGTTCTTTTAAAATAATTATGTTATAATAAGAGAGATGCAACCGACAAGGGTGGAACATGTTTTGAAACTAGGAATATGTTGGGCAAGGAGTAAAATCTATTGAGAATCTATATATTAGTAAATAAGATTACCTCAATTTAGTGACCTATCAATTCTCATGCTTTTCTTGTGATCTGTACCAAAGCCAACCAGAAGGCAGACTTAAAGCAGCCATTGCAAACCATTGTGTAACCTTTTATATGCTGTTATGCATCCATTAATTTGGATGTTCTGGTCCCCTAAAAGATGGACATTCTAATATTTTGTCATAGCTGCTATGGATCACCTACAATAGTTTATGGGCTAGAAACATATTATGTATGGTCCATTTTAAGGTTTAATCAATATTATTGGGGTTGCATCAATGGTTATACCACTCCTCTGGCCAGTTCTTCATTTGAGTCTTGGCTAGTACATCGAAGGAGGAAGCCTAAGACAAATATCGTACAGGTAAACCCCTCACTCTCTTAACCAAAAAAATGCCAAACTACACCAATATAAGATTGTGACAAATTACATCAAAATCATAAAAGTTGCAGTTTTCCTCATATTTCAGATCGAACTCCTTTAACCCATGCTCCATGGGAGTCAAATCACTATGGAAACATTGTGACTCACTAGAAAACTAGCCTAAACTATACACTCTTAAATGATAACTACGTGTTATTGTGATATTATTTTGAGAACGAAATCTTCAGAAGAGAAAGAAGTACTATAGATGTCACGTCCTCGACCCAAGATTATGAATCGAGAGTCATGGCAA
>KE504865.1:433865-444759 GCA_000441515.1 Elaeis oleifera
GGAGGGATCTCCTCCTTAAATAGAGCCGGGGGGGGCTCTTCCCGACTCCGATTGGGAGTCGGCGAGAGGAGGGAGAAGACTCCCTTCGGGAGTTCTCTGCTCTAATTTTTTTTTTTTGTTTGGTTTTGTGGGCTGAGATTCATCACTTGGGCCGGGCCATCACAATAGAACTATTGTCTCCACAGCATTGATACATTGTTGTATCTCACAGTTGTCTAACCTCTCCAAACCATGGTAGATATGATGAAAGTAATTCAAGGGCACTAAAAGATCGTACTTAGATTCGGCCCATTCCTGAATGGCTCGGGAATGTTGGCCCAACCCAACCAACCTGGGCCATTTCATAAAATTCCAAGAGAATTAATTCATTAAAACGGACGGTCTGATCGTAGCGAACATAAAATTCTTCGATGTAGCTGACTCTCACCATACTCCCTTCGCTACTGTACGGAAAGGAATCCCTTTGGGCGTCGCAGCTGTGGGCAAAGCGGGAGTTGGGGCGCCGCGAGGGAGAGAGCAGCAAGGAAGAGGAAGAGAGAAGGAGATAAGAGTCAGTGGAGTCGATGGGAATGGCGGTGCTCATGGCTTCTCCGAATCCTCCCGTCGCTCTAAGGAGCAAGGCAAGTGGATCTCCCTCGTCTTCTCCCTCCCTCCGCGGTCTTTTTTTCTTCTCTTTGACTTCCTTTGCGACCATCTTTTCTCATGGATTTGGAGATCGCATGCACTTCTCTTGTTAATTGCTGAACTTCTCTTGGTTCGTCGATGCTTTTTGCGGAAACTTGGATACCAACTGCTGTGTGGAGTTGCGTGCTGGCTGTGATGGAATTAGGGTTTCGAGAATGGTGAAGAAAGATCAGATTAGGGTTTTGATTTGCTCTCCAGCCTTAAATGCTCTCATCTATTTTTCACTCTCAAAGATCCCCGTAGTCCTGGTTGGCAATGAAAATATGAAATTTCTCGGGAAAAAAGTTTAGAAGATTCTGAAGTTTGGCCATAAATAATGAGCCTACATAAGCTAAGAATCGGATTGAGGGAGATAAATGTATTTTTGGAATTTTGAGTCTCGCTGTTCCGACTCAACTTGGATTTCTTTTTTCTCTTTTTTTTTTGTAGGGACCTACTTTGATAAGCAATCTCAAATCTTTTAGCGTATACATGCTGTTGAGAAGCATGAGTTGTTTCTTGGAACATTGACTAATAGGCGTATATTCTTAAGTTGTACATTCTCCAAGATTACCATGTTGCATTTTTTTCTGCTACCTAAAAATTCTTTTTTGAAAAGGCTTGTTTGCTGACTATCTAATTATTCGTAGTTTTAGTCAATCTCCAACTAAGTCATCCAAGAGGAGTTTGTAGTTGTTGTCACTAGTAATCTTTATGATGTTTTGTAATATTCTATTCAGTGCCAAATTGTCCAACATTATATTGTTGATATCCATGCCAAGGAGAAGTGATAAATCTTTGTGGCACCGTTTCTAGGCTCTTTACCTCTCATCATTTTCACAACTTGCGTTTAATACCTATGTAAATGCTGATCGGGTTGGTGATATGAGAAATTCCTTTTTCATTCTACCATTTTATGTAAGGAAGATAATGCTTCCTGCTCGAAAGCTAGAGTACCATACCATGACTAACGCATTTGTTGAAGTTGTCTCTATAATTGTGCCTGCACTCCATCCTAACAATTGAATGTTATATAGAAATACCAAGAATTTTAAGATTGACTGTCAATTAGAATGCTGTTGTTATGTTCTTGGGCACCAACTAAGTGTTCGGTGAATTTGACAAACTTTTTATATACCATGCGCCTTAAATTTGTAAGGGATGTTAAAGTATATATTTAGATAATTTATTGAATTTTTATATAAGATTATATTGTATAATTGATGTATTCTTATCTCTGTGGTGATTTTGCCCATGAATATCTTGGCATTTAGCATGTGTAAAATGTACAAATCATTCAAAAGAGCACTTGATGGTTGCCTACAGTTCCAGCAAATGATGAATATCTGAGACTGGATTGTTATCCATGTTTCTGGAACTTATGAGATTGAAATAAGAATTGCGTATTGACAAATATCAATAGGTTGATATGTGCCAAATGTGTAAGTTCATATGGAGAGAGGGGAAGGGGATAGAGAGGCCGAGGTCTGTGAGAATACTAAATGCTGCTGAAAGTCTAATATCTGATTTGCTTCTGATTATTGTGGCTGTGGCGCCTACTTTCACCCTTCATCACTACCGTCATTGTGGCTGATTGCTGCTGCTTTGAATGGGAGACTTTAGCCAAGTTGGTAGGAAGTTAAGGGAGTGAATGTGAAGGGAGAGTAGCAGGAGAAGGGAATGGGAGAGACAGTTGGGTAGAGGAGGTGGTAGTAGATAGGACATTTGTTTCCCCAAGTCACTCTTCTGCATTGAATGCAAGAGAAATTGGACCACCTTTTCCCTACAACCGCATTTGGACCATCCACTAACAGGAGAGCCCACTTTATTGGTTCTCCTACTAGTTGAAGTAGTTTGATTTAGATGATGTCTAAAGGGTGTTTATTATGTATTGGACTAGCTTCCCAACCTTGCGGCATTTCATTTCTAGTTTAGAGTAACTAGTTAATTAATTCTTAGAAAATCATTGATTAATGAAAGTTCTGCCCAAACGGGGTTGCATTCTTTTTTCTTTTTTCTTTTTGATGTGATTAGTGGTCAACTGATACGGATATAACTAAAAATAAACCCATCATCTGTGATACACATGATTGATTATGAAAGATGAATAATTTAATAATTCATTGTGATTCCATCAATAAATTGTTCGAAATCATATTGTTTAAATTAGACCATTTTCAATCGATATGAAACATTTCACCAAGTTTGTTTGCATGAAGATTTAGAAGGGAACTAGCATCTAATGAATGGCCGTGATCCCATCAGCTGTTAAAATATTTAATTTTAGGTTCTATGCCATCATATAAGTAAAATTTATATGCCCATTCGTGTATGTCCATACTTACGTATGTATTGTATATATAACTTAATGAGTTATTCCTCTCAGCAAATGACAAATATATGCCCATGTATTGCACTAAATGGTCTTTACATATGTGGGGTATCTTTTGTCATTTGGCCCACGCCACCAATGCACAGAAAAGTGTAATAATCATCAAAACGATCATTATAGAAAAAGGTGCTTTGATGGAATGACTAAATAATAAAAACACTCTCATGCATACATGACTTTGATACAATCCATGAGGGATAAACTTGTCTTTTGCATATAGGAGCAACTTAAAAGATGCTTTGTTGGGAGTGTTATTATAATTCTACCATCCATATGCATATATGAGATAGAGAGGCTGAAGAGGATTGGAGGAGTGTGTAATAGAATTTGATATCTTGTTTTAATCAGTTTCTTATGAAGTTTGTGTACCATATACTATACTGAGAAGTAAACTCTTGCTATTGCCTAATGTGTTGTAACTTCTTTAGAATAGAGGTGTTAAGATTTTGCAAAGTAAAGAGTATAGTATGTCCCAACGAGCTTTATGCAATGTTCAAGCTTCATATTTAATTAGCTACCAATTGTTTTCAGGTGTATATGGAAAAATGCACAAAGCAATTGCTGTAATTGGAAATAGTTGCACTTCCTCATACCTTTCATCTTATTTAGTCTTACAAGTATGCAATTTATCCTATAAATAACAAATGAACATAAATGATCCCATTTTTAAATTTAAATTCGAAACATTTTCAATAATTCCTTTGTTTCGAAAATGATTTTTTCCCATGTAAGATCTATTGATAGATCACCTCTCACATCAAATTTCAACTTGATTGAGTGCTCTTAGACTCAATCTTGCAATAATGGGTAATCAAGTAAAGCAGGAAATGCATCCTCAAATCCAGAGAGTGTTCTGACCATGGTAAAGTTAGATTAGAAGATAAGATAATTCATGTTTTCAAGGCCAAAGCACAGGAAATCAAGGATCATCTTCAATGGATAGCATACAATAAATGTAGATGACTAATCAACAGGTCCATAAAATCAGAGGGTGTGGACATTCCGAGTGTTACTATAGTATACTCAACTTCACTGCGGCGGAAAACATATAACTAAAAATGGAGGCTTTTGCATGTATACCCTTCTAAATACGTGAAATCGAATGAATACTCTCATAAAGTTTCTATTTGTATATATATCCTTATAAAACCTTGTTTTGCATGCATACCCTTTGTTATATATATATATATATATGTATGTATGTATGTATGTATGTATGTATGTATGTATGTATGTATGTATGCCATCTAACACTATTAAAACATAAACTGTTAAAATGGCTGAAATACCCTTATGGGTAGACTATAGGAAGAAAAATTTATAAGGTATATATGTAAATAGCGACTATGCGAGGGTGTTCATGCAACTCCACATATTTAGGAGGGTATATACGCAAAAAAACTCATTAAAAAATTGATCACAACTGCACTGAGACTTGCCAAGTCTTTTATAACTTGGTTGAATCAATAAATCAAATAAAAGGCCAAGTAATATTGTTAATTTTTTGTTTAAGATCTTAATTTGGTCAAGTTGGAATAATTCTATTCTTGCATTTGATTTTTGATGTAATTATCATAATTGAGTCTATGATATTTATATATTCTTCATTATTTTTGGAAGATTCAGGCATATTGAGTTTAAATTAATTATAGATGTTTAGATCAGTGAAATGACTTTAAGTGAGTTATCAATGGTGAATTATTGTTTATTGAGGTGAGAATTTCACAAAAACGTCATGATTTCTTTGATAAGAATTGATGTCAACGTGGGATCATGCAGCATGGTAATACTGATTTTTTCTGCCACCCTCAATTAAGAGTGACTGAATTATCTTCATCGGAATTGATTTCTACCATTTGAGCATACACTACAAAGCATGTGATTGACTTTATTCAATTTGGAGCACCTGCTCAAATGGCATAAGTCAAATCTAGTGAAGATAGTTCAGTTATTCTTAATTGAAAAGGGTGACAGAAAAAGATCAATATTAGCATGCTGCACGATCTTATGTCAATATCATACTTGTGGAATAAGTCATGATGCCTTTATGAAATTCTCGTCTTAACAAACAACAATAACTTAATATTTGTAAATCAGTAAAAAAATTTTATTGATCTAAATATCTATGATTAATTTAAGTTCAATATGTTTTAATCTTTTAAAAATAATGAAAATATATAGATGTCATAGACTCAATCCAATTCTATCAAAATCAGATGGAGAATAGCATTATCAAAATAATTGCCGAATATTCCAACTTGACTGGGTTAAGATCTTAAACAAAGAAAATTGACAATGCGAATTGGCCTTTTTCTTTTGACTCGTTGATCCAATTGAATCATGAAAGATTGGACAAATTTCAGCTAAGTTTTGATCGTTGTTTAATGGGATTTTTTGGGTGCATATGCTCCTAAATATGCAAAATTACATGAATATCCTTGTGAAGTTCCTATTTGCATATATACCCTTATAAATTTTCTTTTGTATATCTATGTATAAGGGTATTTAAGTCATTTTAATTTAAACTATTATTTTTTAACAGCATTTGATGGTATGGGTACATATGCAGAGCACATAACATGCAAAAGATATTGCTGAGCATGTGATATTTGTAACAATAACATTTATTTTGTCTACTTTCTTGCTATGAAATCTGAAGCAATCCCTGACTCATGAACAAATTATGGTTTTAACACAATGTTTTTATAGCAGTTTCTTAACACAATGTTTTTATAGCAATTTGTTAACACAATGTTATGAAGTATACATTCGTACTTCCGATCAAAATTTGAGAAGTTATTTAAAATGCTTTGGCATCATTAATTTTCCTTGCAGATAGAGACTTCCCAGAGCCAGAGAACTCTAGCTCATTACAGAGCCTCAGTATCCATAGGATCTCATTCTAGGTGTCATTTTTGACTCATTCCGTTAAAATACGAGCTGCTGAACATTTTGGTGAGCCAAAAATGTAACTGGTTACCTGGATGATTTAGTAAAGAGCTTGTGGGAGACTTCTCCCAGACCGCTGAAAGAGTTCCCATGGAAGGAAGCTAAATATATGGTTCTAGAGCGCTTGCTCTTTCTTGGACAGAAGGCATTTAAATGGTCCATTATTGTGCTTCTTGTTGTCAGTTCTGTATCAGATGTATTGCTCGCAATCTCAAGAAATAGAGAGCTTATGATTCCCATTGGTTTATTCATAGGCGTTGCACTGACAGATTTCTTCAAGGAGTTCTTGCATGAGTATTTTCGGAGTATGAAGGTTAGCTTGTTGTACACTTGCAATCAATTACTTTATTCCTAGTCGATAAACTCTCATTGCTTCTAGTGGCTGTTGGACAGGATGAATCTTTTAAGCATCTCGTGGGCATTGGATTGTTTTTTGTGCTCGTTAAGCTTATCTCGTTAAGCTTTGAAATTCCAAGGCGGATATTGTTTCTCATATTGGGAATGGTGGCTTGATGCAAGTCTTCTGGTTATCAAAAGAGTTGCAGCATACTGAGGATAAGTATCAGAAAGAACAAAGGCTGGATGTCTCATCACCAGAAGTTCAAGGGACTTGAATGTGTGGCTTTACTGCATAAAGAGAATGCTGTCATGAGCTGGATTATGAGTTACCTGGCTTTGGTTTTGCCTGGTGATGATTTCTTCCAGGGTCTCAATTCTCGGTATAAATTTTGTGAAGTTGCACCTGTTTTCTGTGGCCGTAGAGCATCATCTGCATGCAAATTGTAATTCTCATAATTTTGAATCAGATATGAATTAAGTCAGATTGTCAATCCGGTCTAATCAACTTCGTTTTTCAACACGATCCCACATCTGTGAATTGATAAGCCTTTCAATTGTGATCTTCAGCAGTGAACTGAGATTCCTGAATCCTTAAGCTGTTTGATTCAATTCATTGGTAACAGTGGTATAAAGAGAAGATCCCAATGAGAAACAATATTTACAAAACAACGCTGCTGTTTCATAAGCGCCTATCCTATCTGTGGTTGATGGCAACCAAAAAAAAAAACAGAAGTCAAATTGGCAACTTTACATTGATGAATCATATCCTGATAAGGTGAGATGCTGCATGTCTTTGTATTAGGCACGAGAGTCCCAAATTGGGTGTGCAGTGATACTGATTTCATGAGAGCGGTCTGTTAATGCTGACTTTACTAATGATTGATCCATCATCATCACATACATCCGGAGAGGTAGTGGCTGGTGCGGACTGGCAATAAGCTGTGAGCAGCAGTTGATGAATTCTTCCATCCTGCCAGATTGCTCGTCATCTCGGTCCATCTCGATAAGATCCTGAGGGCACCCAAATCATGCATGAGAAGGTAGATCTATTATTCATCGCCTCAAGTTCGGAATGCTGGACAAGTACTTCTCAGGATCGCCGCATTAAGCGGTATCACTGAGAAGATCCAACCTGCGACAAAACCAGAGGTGCTCCAAAATACAACCAATAAATCATTACAGCCGTGCTTGATTATCAGGAACTGAAATCAAGAATTTTTTTATTTTTTTTTAAAGCTTTCCCCATTATCTATTACTGGGAATCATCACTAACCCACTCTGGTTTCCATACTTGTACAAGTTGATCTTGAATGAATAAAACAAATCTTGTATAATATTATAGTTTGCAAAACATATCCGATGGGTATTGTAATTATATAAATAATCATCAATAATTTAATAGAGTTGTATTGTAACATAATATAATATGTTAACATCAACTATACGATTGAATTGCTTGTAATATAATTAATATGATTATTTATCATATTTAATAATAGCTAATATAATATACATATATAATAATATAATATTCAATAAATTATACCATAAATTCCTCTTTTCATAAATATATTATAAGAAACAAATTATTAATTTTGATAATGGACTAGTTAGAATAAAATATTGTACTAGAAACATCATAATGACGCACAAATGCATCATGTTAATGATATATTATATGTTAATATCATTATCTTTTAAATATTCAATAAGTTATAATATATATAATATGAAATAGACAATACAATACAATATAATATATGATATTAATATTTGGTTGGCCAAATTTTAAGTCAGATCCAATGAGGTGAAAACATAAGACCCTGTTCGACATTAATAATTTGAGTAGTTGAATTTGATCTACTACTTTTAGAATATAGATATATAAAAAATTATATAATTTAAAAATCTCTAGTCTATACATTAAGTAGTCAAAAATTAATACCGTTATTTATAATTTTGTCTTAATCTCCTAATGTATGATCTAGAGATCTCTAAATTTTATAGTTTTTAGCCTATAAGCAATTTACAAGTAGTATATTCCATTCAATAGGTCAGATCATCAATGTCGGATCTTGTCTTCCAAATTTACAAACTAAATCTGACTTGAAATCCAATCAAATCCTAGTCTACCTAATAGTACAATACAATAAGAGACAATAAGATACAATATTTTAATACTATATATAAACTATGTAATTATATATCATTATTTTTGCAGGATTGTATATTGGATTATATAACATAATATAATATTTATTATTTAATAATAAATATATCTTGCTATTATGCATTTTCAAGATACAACTGAGGTTAATAAATATAATTGAACAAGGTTTTTTCATCTTATTACTAGTCAAACATATACCCAATATTATGGAAATCAATACCCAATCCATAGCTGCACATTTACCTATTTTATGGGAATCCAATATCCATTAGAATCGATATTCTCTTATCTAAATGAGTTATGAAACACAAATGAACCAGAATGGGAAATTGATATCCATTTCAGAGCTTCCATTGTAACAAATCAAACTTCGCCTGGGAGTAAGATAATCGGCATCAGTTTCGTGCACGTTAAAAGTTATGCTGCCATCTGTCATGAGGGGATTGGTGCAACTCATGAAAATGGATGCGTTACAAGGGTGATTGAACATTAATTTGCTAAGCCAGCATTACTAGGCCTAAGGAATTTCCTCCGCACTTCACAGGCGCCCTCAATCATTTTCGAATCATGTTCAGGGATGAAAAAGCACAGCATTATTGAGAGAGGTGTAAGAGCAATCTCAGTGGGATTCTGGCTATTGCTACTCCAATAGTTTCTAAAATCTCCCAGTAGAGTATGCAAATATAGCTCAGTCACAGCAAAACATATGAATTGAACTAAAAATCTTCTAAAGAAGAGGTGGGGAAAATGGTTAGCAGGATGGCTTGCAAGTGCAAGAGCTCCTTCTCACATGACTACGGACTCTATGGCGTACTTCCATTTATGCAGAGACAGATCCTCCTATAAATGGCTAATAGTCAATTAAAAGACTAAGCAAGTCATCCAGAGCATTGCAAAAACTAACCTGTGCAGATATATTATTGAACATGGGGTAAAACCGCTGCCTGCAGTATTCATTGAAGAGGATTGTGGCAATCACAAGAGGAATGGTGAAACCTGAAGCACCTGGATATCTCTTCATCCCAAAAACTCCAAGAGCTATTATCTGTGTCAGTATTAGAGAGAAGATTGCTGTGTTGTGCACAATGGGCCACATTTGCCCTCCAGATTCATATTTTGAACAATATACATTCATAATCTGCAAATTGGAAGAGGGAACCAAGAGACATTATATTATAAATGCCCAACACTAGGGATGGCAGATGAATTTAAAAGTCAACAGAAATTACTAATAAACATGCCTGTGCAAGGTCTTCCAAATATTAGCAAACCCTCCCTCAAACAGTATGACAATAATAATATTAGTGGATGATGGACTTTATAGTTAATTAAACTTTGACTTGTGACACAAAAGCTCGATGTTCAAGGTATTAACATTTAGAAAGAAACCATCTACTGTATAAGCATGTGAATAGATGAAGACAAACTTAACATATATTTATATTTTTTTTCAAGAGAAGGGAGCGACCACCTTCTGTTAGTTACTCAGGTTCAAATACTTTCAGATGCCTCCGAGACTTGAACCTAGAACTTCTCCTTCTTAGGAGGGGTGTGTGAGTGTGATCATGAAGGTAATGCTAATGCCGATGCACAGCCCCATAGCATTACCATTTCCATTTTATGCACCAATAATGACTGTTATCATTATATATATATATATATATTTATTTATTTATTTATTTCTAGGCATTTACTGTACAAAATATAATTGTCTCACCTGGTTGCGATACACCACATAACCAAGGAAGAAGTACACCAGCAAGAAGGGCAATATTAGAGGTGCCAAAATGGAACAAGTGAAACCAAGTAGGCCGAACACAAGAACTCTTGGAACTTCAGTGTGATATGGAAAGGATGGAACAGACGCTGGATCATCCTGAAGTCGGAGTATATTTTTTCTCACAAAATTGTATACTAGGGCAAAAGTTTGCATTATTTCAGAAGATAAACTTGCCCATCCTGATGTCAGAACATGAGTCATGAAAAATGTTGACTGTTTCATAGAAAAAGTGAAGTCACTAAAAGATCAATTCTTCTAAAAATTATTTTACAACAAACTAATACATATTAAATAATATTATTATGAGCATTCATGTCATAGTGAACCTAGAAAGAGAATATACTAAAACGATATCCAAAAAAGAAATACTAAGAATAAAAGCTAAAATTCTCATACTAAAGCTTAATTATGATGCCTGATCACTCTTTTAACATTCGCAGAACATGCTTCAATATGCAGAGCTTAGATATCAAGGTACAGACGCATATCAGTCACTGGCTGGTTCAATATATACCTCCATACGAAGGTAAGTATAGGTTTGATACATTTCACTGTGGCTCAGTAGAATAAGCAACAAGAGAGAGAGAGAGAGAGAGAGAGG
>KE504865.1:470372-489396 GCA_000441515.1 Elaeis oleifera
TAACTAATCAGTAGTAATATGCAATTTGCCATAGAAAAGAATCACTTCACACATGATACAAACTAGAAGCATTAAGCATCACACCATAAATTTATGAACTTTCCCAGCTCGATGAACTGTTTGATGTGATAAGTAACTTAATCCATGATAATTTGTGAAGAAGTTTTTGATGGCATCGTCCAAAGATTCATTTGAAGACCTTGGGATAGAACGGACAAGAACAGAAAAATGACTGGGATTGGGAGGCGAGTTACTAATATGTGCAAGCCTCATTCCAGAAATGCTCTTGTATTCCTGAAGCCGCCATAAATCAAAATCAGAAATATCTCACAAATACTTAAGAAATTCAATCTAACAGATACATTCAAAAGGAATGTGAAATATCAGAAGCAAGATCTTACAAAATAAAGAAGAATACAAGCTGAAAGGGTTATAATATACAATGCAACACAGTGAACCCAAAGCCTGCAACAAGAGAGACAAAAAGCATCTCTTAAATGTATTATCCAATGTGGAATGACATCAAGGTGGAAAATTTCTAGTTTAAGCATTCAGTTTCTTCTGAAATTGAAACTTTACTTATATGCTTCTTTTGAACAGTATGTCTCAAAATTCAAGTTGAAGAGACAACAAAAAACACCTTTTAAGTTCATAGCAAAGAATTTCTTGGAAAATGTTCCTCCTTGAAAAAGGATATTTATCATTTGTTAATGTTAGAAATCAAATTGAAAGTCCCTAACTCATAAACATTTATACCTATTTGAACCAAGGTATGCCTACCAAGACCAATAACAACATAACTTGAAAAATCATGTTCCATTTAGACCATGTATTTAGCAAATTATACCCATCATAATCTGAAATATGATCACACCTACATGTTACTGATTTCGTTCCAGCATGTGAGGATCCGTGCGGGAGTGTATTTTGTCCTACATTGGTTATTTGCTGAGAAGATCTTGGGTACTTATACAAGACCAAAGAACCCAAATAATACCTTCCACTGGCCTTTTTGGGTAAGGTTCTAGATTGTTACATATGGTATCCGAGCCAACCCAGTCGATAGCCTGTATGGACTAGAGGATGCTACAGCATAATTCATTGGAACTGACCAAGGGCCAATCATGGTATTTCATGAATGGATACATGGATTTAGACCCTTAGCCTGACAAGGATGCCAGATCTCAAATGGGAGGAGTATGTGAGGATTTGTGCGGGCGTATATTTAGTTCCACATTGGTTATTGCTGGGAAGAACTTGGATACTTATACAGGGCCAAAGAATCTAAATAACACCTTCCTACTGGCCTTTTTAGATGAGGTTCTAGGTTGTTACAGAGCAACTCATGCATCTTAGACTCATTACACTCCATGCATGCAAACATGCCCATATGGACATTTAAAAATTCATTCCTTCATAAAGAATGATTTTCTGAACAAAATAAATGTTGATGTACAGCTCACCATACCAATTAACCACCATTTCAATCCATATCTTAGTCATGAACTAAATGATTGTCTTCGAAAAAGAATCCATATATGAGTCAAATGATATCCTCTTAATGTTTTGTGCTTCCTTCTCTGAAATAGGTGATGTGGTGCCATCAAAGATGGTGTTATTGTTGTATCTACTTCATTAGGGTACATATCCCAAAACACAGGCATGCAAAACAGATACGATTCTTCTGACTCAAACTAATAATACACCATGCAACACAAGCTAGCACAAGAAGAAAGTCCCTTGAATAATGGACTTCTCAAGTAAGTATTGAAAAATAATTATGGGACACTTTGGATGGACAACCAGCTCATCGCTATGTTATCTCACATGATTATGATAAAGTATGAAAAATGATGTGGAAGAATAAATTGTCTAAGCAATGTTGGGAGTCCAAAATCTCGCCATCCCAAATTTTCAGCATACTGATGATCACCAGTTCAGGTGGATTTGGATATCTCAGAAAGAATTGGGGGAGCAACAGCCTGTCAACTCCTGCCATTTCTTGATTCGCTTCTTTACCTTGCAATTCCTACCACAGAGAAGATACTTTAAAGAGAGGGCGATCAGACATCCAAAGTCCGATCATGCACTAAAAGTCCCATGAATGGGAGATTTTAAAGGAGTCAACAAGCTGAAGGCTGGAAAGAGATGACACACCAACAGTATCCAAACAAAGTAACAACAACAGTTTAAAAAGTGCCATTCCATCCTTCGGCATCCCTTGCTTATGCATTTTATGAATGAACAGGCCTATTAATAAATGAAAATAGGCATGTAACTGAGAAATTATGTAATGCACAGAAAGAGAAAAGGATGCAAAAATGAAGAAAAATCCTAAGTTGAAAAGACTATTTTTCAGCAATATGATACATAGTTCACCAAAAACAATTAAAACAAAGTCCAACATGATCCAAGAACTATTTGAATAATTCCAACATGAAAAGGAAGTCATGCAACATGCATAAATGCATGTCTGCAAATTTGCATGTATCACTATTTCTACCATACCTAAAAACTCCACCTGGTCCCTAATGTGAATAGAACAATAGCACAAACCAAGTACCTCTGCAGCCAGGCACCATGGTTCTTTTGCATGGTTATTGTTCCTTTTCAATAAACATGTAGCTTCAAAGAATGTGCATGCACTCTCAACAGGTTAATTTTTTTTCAAGAGAATTAGTCCTCAATGTCAGAGATAATAATGCCAAGAAACAGCAGCAATCATATTTCCACCTTTGTAATTAACTTATCAGAAGAATTTGAAATCTTACCACTGAGACTCATCCTTGACATTTGCAATGGTAAATACAAATAATGCCTCTGGACGGATGGCCATATGTTTCTTTACTTCGCCAAAATAATTGACAGGAAGAACTCCAAATATGCACACCACGGTAGCTATGGAGAAGATACGGATGCTGTAGAAATCAGATTACAAAAAAATAATTACAAATATTACATAAAGAAATACTATGATTTTATATGATACTGCAACAGATGAAAGTCAAGCAGTGCAGCTTTACTAACATTACATAAAGAAATACTATGGTTTTATATGACACTGCAACAGATGAAAGTCAAACAGTGCAGATATCAACTTGTCAGTGCAAAAAAAACAACCAGAAGATGTAACAAGAGCATGCCAATCAAACCTAATCAATCTTTAATCAGCATCATATAATAAAGAGACAAGACAATCAACTTTTTTGGAAAAGCAACTAATGTCTTGCAGCAGTAAACATGCACAAAAAAGAGGTGCTTGAACATACTAGTGCATGAAAGCATGAAACATAATTAGTTTAAACGTTGTTGCTGTCTCAAAAAATATTACTTTATCTACAAATCTATGCACAACCAAGCATTGGGATTTAACAATAAAATTGGTATAAAAAGTATGCACCATCGAAACATCAATGCATATATCAAACAATTATATGACAACAAATAACAGATTTACCTATTTGATCATGTAATCAGAATTATGAATGGGTATAGTTTCTTTCAACAGTCTTAAAGGCTTTATGGGCTTTATTTCTTTTCATATTCCACAGTCAAGTGCCACCTGTAATGGATAGGTATAGGAGAATCTCCATTCATCTAACTTCATGGTTAGGTACTATCAAGTCAAACAGGTTCATAAGAGCAACAATTTTTTCCTTTATTTCTTGGAGAGAAGATTCCCACATCAATAACTCCATGTACATACATTACTTTGGGATAAATTAAACTTATTTAGTTTCCTATTATATCAGGGAAATAAGAGACTCATGGAAGGTTTTATTAATTGGAAGACAGACTGCTAAAAAGAGAAGATTCCCACAACAATAACTCAATGTACATACATTACTTTGTGGTCAATTAAATTTGTTTGTTCCCTATAATATTAGGCAATTAAAAGAGTATGCAAGGTTTTATTAGTTGAAAGGAAAAGATGGCTAAATAGGAAAGGCAATAATAAAAAAATTTACTACTCTTCTTTGCTTTGCCTGGTACATTTTTTTGTTTCTTTATTTTCTTATTTATGATTTTTACATATATCCCCCCCAAAAAAAAACTGTTATTTATATACTTAACCTCCAAGACTGGATAATGCATATCTGCACTTTTAAAACTCTGAAACATGGAATGCCGTACCGCCCGTATCGTACCGTACCGGTCTCGTATCGGTACGCCATACCGAAGTGTACCGACATTACCGTACCGAACCGCGTACCGACATTAAACAGAATTTTACCGGTACGGAGTCCGATACCGGTACGGCGAACCTTGCTCTGAAATGTCTGCACCCTCCTATTATGTTGCTTTCTTTTCTACAATTATGACCAAGTTTTTAGGATAACTTAGCTTGACCATTTCCTTTTCCCTCAACAGTATAACTTCTAAATGATTCAAAATGAATAGCTAAAATTTTGAGGTAATAGTTTATATCTACCATTCACTTTTTGACAGGCACATTATGTATAAATTCTTTTAAAAAGTATAAGTGGAAAAAAATCTGATAGGATAAACAGTAACCATAACAATAATGCATCCAGCCTTTTCCCAAATATATGCTTTTAGCTTAATGGATTCTGACTTCCCAAGTACTTATCAGGGCCACCTCTAATATTGTTTTGAGCTTCTCCATATCCTTCCTAACTACTTCCCATCCATATTACCTAATGTCTTCCTCTCTTTTCATACAGTCTTTCAACATGAACTAAAGTACCTCTCCTTATTTGAGCCACCACAAGTCTTTATTATACATATCCCTACCATCTAAACCAATATTCCATCACTTTGTCCTTAATTGGTGCAACTTCCAAAGCTCTAATATATTCATTTCTTGACCATTTGATGGATAAAATAGTAAGATAATACTTCTCATTTGAAGGGGGCAGGTTTCCAAATGCCTCAGTTTAAATGTTGCAGATCTAAATTTTCATTACCAATAGTTTGCTCTTTTGTAATGAACCCAAGGTTGTAGATCTAAATTTTTTTAGTTTTCTTGGACTTTAAATTTGTTACAAGCTCTAAGCCCATTCTGGGAATCTAATCATCAATGAGATATAATTTCAATAGCAAACGTTGTCCCCACTACCTCACTGAATAAAGTTTATCCCTCTTTTATTTCTAGTAGGTAAAAAGATTAAAGAAGATGCATGTTACTAGAAAGTCATAGTTGTCTTATGACTAAAGCTAAGTAGTTAAGTTCTAGTTAGTTAGGAATTGCTATTGGACTAAGTTTTAGTGTCTCAGAGTCCTATTCTAATTTGGATCTTGTGTCAAACTATCATTTCTTACTCATTATTCTGATTGACCAAGTCCTTGGATCCATCTTATGTCCAAATAATTTAACTTCAATTAGTATCTGTAAGTACAAATAATTGAAAGTCACCCACTGTATTTATTCTTCTCCTTAATCATCCTGAAAATTCTTACCTATCTGCAAGATTGTAACCAAGCAAGCTTGATCAAGATGGGGTCTGATCAAGCTTATTTCAAAGTAATTTCAAGCTTGAACAGTAAACCAAGCTTGATTTTTTTACTATTATTTTGAACAAATTAGAGCTTAATTTCAAACTGAGCTAGCCAAAAGCCTAATTGACCAGTTTGATGATCCTACATCAAGAAGAAATCAATTTGAGCTTGAGTCAAGCTTGGCTCAAGCCTGAAGTAACATTTAATTGATTCAAAGAACAAGGATACATGATTAAGACATTTGTCCAACAGTTTATATATATATAATGTTACAATACATATATGTGAAGATAGTTGAGTTTTATCAGGCCAAGCCTAGTCAAGTTAAATTAACTTCGAGCCAGTTTTGTTGGTTCATGCTTGGTTCATTTAGCTTTGAACCAAGCTCTGTTCCAGCTTTTCTTTAGCCAAGCTTGGGCAAAGCTCGACCTACTTAATTTATTTGATAGCCCCTATTTGTCTCCTCCAACTCTACCATTCTCTTCTTACTACTGTTCCCTTGCTCATCATTGTTGTCATTCCTTCTAAATAAAAAGGTCTCATAGCCAATCTCTTCATTATGTTCTCTATAAGCCAACCATTGTAGTAACTCTACTCTCCCTCATCTTATGTAGTTTTATAGGAAGTACTTGGATGCATCTTATAATGTCTTGGAATGCTAATTCCTTCTCTTTCATTGGGCATCTATATCTCATATTGCCAATATAATTTGCATCAATCTTCTCCAAACATATCATTCTGATTCAATCTATCAACTAATCAAAATTTATTGGTGATGATATTTTGGACAATCAAATGCCATTAATACTATAATAGTCATCCTGGTTACTTAAGGCTCGGTACTGCACCTATTTCTTGTTGAGTCAATATAGTAACCCTAGTATTTTTTCTCTTTATTCACTTCTGATGCTTCTAAGTGCAGGACCACGTTAGTCTGTCCAACTGGTATATTGATCTTATCAAAAGAAAAACTTCTTCCTCGAATCTGCTCATGCTCTATTGCAGGACATTTGGTGCATGGCAACAGAGGGTACCTCTTTCTTTGCTAGGCATGTTTATCACGAGGCAAATGGGGCTGCTGACCATGTAGCCTCCTTCGTCACCATGCATTCCGACAAGGTGTTAAAGACTGTCATTGCAGCTGCTCCAAGAGCTTTCAGGGACAGTATATTTTCTGATTTTTTTGGATATATTCATATTAAAATGGTGTGAATCACAGGCCTTGTCAAAAAAGAAAAGGAAACCAAAATTGAATTTTGTGGGAGAACAATGAAACTACAAAAGCAAGGTCTTTGATCCTCTTTCAAGCCTAGTTGCAAAAATCTTGCTGAATTTGGGGGGATCCAACAGGATGGGCTAGAGAAAGAGAAGGAAAGGAGAGAGCTCAAGAGAGTGTGGGAAAGTGCAAGGAGGCCACTGGCCCAGTCTTGATAGGAAAAACAAGACCTCTTGAGGTCATTTTCTTCTTGAAGTCATTTTCCTTCTTGCCATAGTCAAGCCCCAGAACAACCCCCCCCCCCCACCCCAACCCTTTTTCTCTCACCCTCTCACCCTTTTTTCTCTCACCCTCTCCACTCCATTATTTCATTCCCCATCATGCTCTCTTCTGATCCATTCTGTCAGATCCTAAGGGATTAATCCAGTCAGGCCCTTACTCTCTCAAAACCGAATGCTCAAAATTTTGGCATAAGATCTCTATGCTAGTAAGGTATGTCTTTACTATTCAATCACATTTATCTTCTACCTAAAGAGGTAGTGTCGTACCACCCCAAACCGTCTAGTCCAGGACGTACTAAACCATACCACTCCCAAACAGGGACAGCACACAAGGTCAGTTCAAGCCCATACTGGACAGTTCCAGCCCAAACCGAGCAGAACCACCTAGTTCTGCCTGGTTTAGGGTGGTTCGGCCCTTAAACCCCTTAACATATTGAGAGGGAAGTAGAGAAGGCCTCTCGATTGAGAGGGAGGTAGAGAAGGCCTCTCGTGCCTTCTCTACCTCTCTCTATTTTTTCCTCCACTCAAAAATCATGAAAAAGGGAGATTTTAGAGGAATTTATCTCAGACCTTTTCCATCTCCTCTCTCTTTTTTGCTTTTTCATGCTGAAAATCAATTAAAAATGGAGAAAATGATGGGAGATTATGCAAAAAAATCTAGATTTTGGCATGATTTCATAATATACTTAAGATTTACAGATGATCTATGCAATGCAGCCAAAATATATGAATTTTTGGATTAAAATATATTTCTAACTAGAAAAATTAATCAATAAAATAATGATTAAAAAATTCCTGCAAATTTGATAGCATGTTTGAGGGTATGCATTCTGCTTTGCATCTCAATTTGACAGCAATTTGTTTAAATTTGGTCATGACCATGTGCATAGCAACCTAGGCCTAAATGTAAATAAATTTTAAAATAAGTGGTGTTTTGTGCATACCCATTGGCTGAGAAAAATATATGTAGAACCTCTAGTAGGATGCTGCAAATATGAAATAAACTAATTTTTGAATATTTATAATAAATATTATCTTATTAATTTAAAATATTTAAATTACTTCAAAAATTATGAAATTAATATTATGTATGCTTAAATTTAGAATTATTTTCTGAAGTAATAATATGATTTTGTGCATTACTCATTTTTCTCCCTCCCATTCTCTACTCTACAGTTATTCCTCTCCTCTTTTGTCTTTTCTTTCTCCTCCTTTGTTTCACCTAACTTTCCTGCTGTTATTTTTCCTGCTGTGATGTTTGCTGCTGTTAAACACTAAGTTCTTTACAGGTTTCACATGTAGTTTAGATATCCAAATTGCTGTTTTACCAATTTCATCATTCCCTTTTCTGCTGTGAATATTAGTGCTATTCCAGAAACTAGCTGGATTATGTCTCCCTCTTTATTCTTCATATCCTAAATCTTGTCACTTCAGCCTTTATTTTTTCCAAGAGACATGGTTGGAATGCCACCTTCCAGCATCAAAGTTGGAACCTATCCCGGGCGCATGCATGAAGGAGAGGGGTACCAACCAGCTGGATCAAATCCTTTCGACCTTATTCCTCCAATTCTTCTCTGTGTCTCTTTATTCTACTTTCTATTATGAACCATAATAAGCTACACAAGTTATTTCTGTGAGCTAGTTCAGTTCCAAATCTGATCAAAATTGATCTGAAATCACTCATCTTTAGCTTCTAGTAAACGGGCAGGATTGTTTAATAAAGTAATAAACAATGTAAATTCGGGCTTTATGGGTGTTTCCTCTAAGTGTATGAAATCACAATCTGGCCCCCTACCAGTATGCAGTTTGCATTCTGAATGAACGTTCATAACTATGTATCTTAGGATATTGATCTGTCCATTTTAGAGGAAATGGTGGCCATATTACTCAAAAACATTTCTTCTTATTCTTAATTTCTAGTACCCCATGCACATTTGATTTCTTCTTATTCTTAACTTCTGGTACCCCATGCACATTTGATTGGACGCATAGTTTGACAAACTGTGTGTTGGGATTGTGGGGCCTGATCATCCCGTTGACCCAAGTCTTATTTGTGCACTACAATTGGTAGTCGTGGGTCCCACTGCACAATCAGCGGGCGAGAGGTCAAGGGGGCAGCGCCCCTTGCTGGGGGATCTAGGGGGGTGAAACCTCACCGAACAAACAGTAGAGGGTACATACTATTGATGACTGTGATTCTCAGTTGAAATGGAGAGCAAATTCAAAAACACCTCTACCAGTTGTCAACCCTAATCGCTGGTATAAATAGATAATCATTGGGTATCAAATATATGAGAGCCGACGGCTGTGCTGTGTAGAAAAGAGGGCATGTGAGAGAGAGTTGCTTCCTCATCTCTTGTACTCTTGTAAACTCCCTGATTATATAGTGAAAATTTTCTGTGCGGTCGTGGACGTAAGAGCAAGAGACTCCGAACCACGTAAATCTATGCAATTTTTTGTGTGTGTGTGATTTGGTGTTCATTCCTTCTTCCATCCGCTATTCTTCACATCTCGTTGCACATAGGGCCAAGCCCTAGTTCCTAATACTGTGCATAACTCATCTCTAGGAAAATATTTATGTATGTCGATAAGAACCATAGAGGATTTAGAGCAGATGCTCTGGAAAAATGTAATCTAACAAGATTAGATTAAAAAAAGGACTTCAAACATGGTGAAAAGAAGCAAAAGTTTGTTTCCCCACATACTGTTTAAGCATACGAGTAACAATTAGGAAAGGAACTAAATGAGACGATATGTATGGTTCCAATCACCTGAAAACAAGTACTCTGAGGAATACCACTGCATCTATTCCAGCAAATGACAGCAGTTCATCTTCTGTAATCTGCCAAGCCTTCACGATCCAGCTAGCAGAGGGCACAAATCTTTCCAAAGCGTTGATGTTCTGGAGTTTGCCATCCTCTTGGGAAAGCCTCCGCCCGAAATACACATAAACGTTCCCTGGCTGTTTCCTGAAGACCGAATACAGCGACAAGAACAGCGCGCAGATGCCTATATTTATGCCTGCAGAAGTCAGAAGACGAGACAAATCCATAGACAAATAATCCTTCTTCCGCTCCGGTGTTGGAGCCATGGCGGCGCCGAATATCGCTGGATTCTGTCGAAAAGAAGAAAAGAAATCTAATGTTGTCTGTGAAAATACGATGAGCATTACAATGTATCGACCAGTTGCATACGGTTCTTCTTTTACCGAATTAGAGCACAAAAAACTCAAGATATTCATCAAATTACCAAACGAATGAGATGTATATGACCTCTTTGATAGAATACGCAATTTACATCCCATTAATGCACGGCGATCAAGAAACCTCGCCTAGTCTCCGTACAAGAAAGAAAATGCGCGATAAAAAATGAACCATAGAACCCTACTCGATATCAAAATCATTAAATGAATATTTCCAAGAAAGAGGCCAGAGATTAAAATCGAGATAAAAGAGGAAAGAATTACCAGGAAACCAAAAAAAAAGAAGCATATGAGATCAAAAGCGACCAAACTTTTGAGTGGAAACGAGGCAATGCCGATTTTGGGCACCACAACGGAGGAGGAGGTTGGGGAGAGAAAGAGGGGAAGGGACTTCCCGGAGACAGAGAGGGAGGTAAGGTTGGTTTTCCACGAGAGAGAACACGCGTCGTCTCTCTGTTGGCTGGAAAGCCAGGAGAGGTGTCTGGGTTGCACGGTTCGTTGGGGTTCAGGATGCGACAGCGGCACACAAAGAGTTTCTGTTTGCATTTAGGCGCGATTCGATCGCGGAGGTAACCGCCTCCCATTAACTGCTGTCTTGAAGAAGATGGTGATGCTCGTGGGCCGACCAGGCCCTCACTGAAGCCCAAAGGGTGGTGTATCATGCACTCGTCGGTTGAATGCCCGGTGTCTTGCGTCCTCGTTTGAATTGTGGTCGCATGCTCAAGGCCAGACACTGCTCGCTTTGAGAGCTGTGCAGATGGATGGATGATAGAGTCGGGAGAGCTTTACGATCTGTGCAGTAGACGATCCAACGGATGCCGATGCCTAGGATGGTGCATCCTTCTTCTTGCGAAGTATGATTGGTTCCCCCGTATTCCTCGCATTGTGGCCAGCCGTCCATCCGCCGAGTCTAATAATGTGATCATTGCATGCCGTCAAGCCTGCATGCTCCATGCATGGGTATCATACTAGTGGTTAAGTTCTGTAGTTTCTGACAGCTGTTTTTGTATGGTACCTGCATGTATGGTTCCTGAATTGTTAGATTTTGGTGTACATGGCTGTATGTAGTTGGCTGGTGGTGAGTTGTGCAATGGTGGGAGTCCTAGAAAGTTAAGCACATCATGATGTTCCTCCATCAATAGTCATTTAAGAAAAGGAGTCTACTGGATCAAACTAAATAGCCACCAGTCACATCTCTTCACCATCGTATCCCTTCATCATATCTTTTAATTGCAATCATTGCCATATCTCTTCGTGACATCTTTTTATCTAAATTTCTAATTCAACCATCCATGTGAAAGGTCCCAGCACAAGTTTTCCACCTCACATACTCGTTTTTATAATATTTGGATGCAATCACCTAGATTACATGCTCAATATAGTATGTACAGCTAAATGGCTTTCTTGTGAAAAGATTAGAGAAGGTAAACATAGAGGAGAAACATTAGGATTAGGATTCAGAGAAACATCCGGTTAGATTAGATTATGGAATGGAATGAAAGGATTTCAATCACATACATCATTAAGTGGATCCTTATATTCCCTTCTTCCTCTATCATGCAATAGTTATGGCAAGCACAAAGAGAGAAGTCCATCTTTTCTTCTTCTGATCCTTCACCCATTGACTTTCAGTTTTCCTCGTCTGATCCTGCGCTCATCAATTTCTATTTCTTCTCTTGTCATTCCGGAGAAACCACACATCTATGGGAGGGAAAATATTAGATTTGCTCAAGAGGTAGACCGGGCTGGATTTGGGTCAGACTCAACAAAGACACCACTTGATCAAGCAAACCTGAATCTGTTCCGGCTTTTGGGCCTACTTGCTAGATCTAAACCTCCTACTTTCGGGCTTCTAGGCCAGGCCTCAGGCTCTTGGACTTTTCAAAGTAATTAAAGATTGTTCTAACCAAACATGGTCAAAGGATTTTATGACAACCAAAGTTGAGTCCGAGATGCAACTGGAGGCATCAATAGAAGCAAAAACTACAACATGCACTCTGCTTATAAGGTGAGGAAGATCAGCAGAAGAGAATAGAAAATCCGAGATATAAGATGAACATGAGCCGAGCTAAAGTAACACACCAAAACCATTGAAGGGAAGAACCAAAATGAATTTAAGTTGTTGATAGCTTCTTAACACCTAATTTAACAGAAGAATCAAAACCATTTAAAGGAAGAATTCAAGCTAAACAAGATAAGGTGTAGACTTCTTTAGAAGAAGTCTCCTGATGTAAAATTAGTATCAACACAAGAAAATTAGAAGAGGGATCACGTCGAGTAGAAGTGGTGTGATGGGAGAGGAAGATGATGAGAAGAAGGGGATACCGTGAAGATGGAAGTGGCGACACTGCCAACGACGACAAGACAAGAAGAGGAATAAGGAAAAAAAATGGCATAAAGTCACACTGATAGAGCAGAGGAGGGAGCTAGGTGTCGTATATACATTTCCTAAAAAATACTAATATAATGATAATAGTTTTAAATGGTTAAAACTCTTTAAGAAGTTATATTTTATAAGGAGTCCTAATAATTTAAAGTTTTAAAGAGTTTTAATTTCTTAAGAAGTTTCTGGTCATTGGAGACTTCTGTAATGTTAAATTATAGAGAGTTACATTACTTCTCAAAAGAAATATATCCAATATTCGGACTCCACAATGTTGCATCATTCCATTTCTAAAAAGAACTTATGTTGCATGTAAACTCTTATAAATCTATCTGGATTTGAGAAATCCAGTCCAATAAAAATCCAGTTCAATAACTATTCTGATGACTTTCTTTCTTCTTTGGGTATGGTTCTTGGGAGAGAAAACTTCTAGACTGCAATCTCAATTTTTTTTTTATTAGGCATTGTATCTTGAGGTTAGTATTTTCAAGTTTTCATCAACATCGATGGCAAAGAAATAATTATCCTTAAGATAGTTTCCTGAAAATGCCTCGCCTAACTTTTCTTGACCACATTCTAAATTTTTGTTCATACTACAAAAGTTAAATATAGTTATCTTCTTCATCATGGAATTTGCAATTCAGAATGTAGAGAAGCTTGAAAGCTCAAATGCAGAATGTGGAGAAGCTTAAAATATTTAATGGTCCTAATTACAAATATTGGAGCATCAAGGTTCTCTATCAACCTATAATTGTGAAAGTTGTTTATGTACTAAACACATTATATCTACAAGAGCAAGTGGCTAATGAAGGACTCACTGAATATCAAAAAACATGGTTGGAGGATGATTGCTTTTGCCATTTCATTATCCTCAATGTAATGACCAAATCTCTATTAATGTGTTTCATACTCACACAATGGCTTTAGATCTATGGAATGCTCTCCAAAAGGAGATATGTCAATGAAGATACTGAGAATAAATCTTTTCTTATTAATAAGTATATTGATTTTAAAATGGATAAACCTATTATTAATCAAGTCAATGAACTCAATGAGATTACTTCTCAATGTGCTAACGCAGGTGAAACAATTTTGGAGACATTTCAAGTTTTTACCACCATTAGTAAACTACCCCTTTATAAAGGGATTATCAAAAGATTTTGAAACATAAAAATAAGTCTCTGAGTTTGGATCAACTGTTCTAACATATTTAAATTAAAAATGAGGCTAGAATCAGAGATGAAGTTGATAATCAAAATAGAGACAAAATGATTCGTAATGTTGAAGGATCAGTCTAAACAACTTTAAATCCATGAACAAGTATTCAAACAGAAAGAAAGGTTCTTCCAACAAAAGAAAAAGAGAGAAGTCCAAGGAATATGGTAATAAGAAAAAAAAAGAATCCTTGCTTTGTTTGTGGCAAATTGAGCCATTTAGCTAGAGTTTGCTATTATCGCAAAGGATAAAAGAAGAATGAGGCTAATATGATGTAAGATAGTGAGATGGTTGCCATGATTACTGAAATTCTTATGGTCAACATGGAAGAAGGCTGGTTGATTGATTCTAGAGCAACCTACCATACAACTTTATGCATAATTTTTTTCAAGACTTATGAAGCTTTAAATGGTGAAAATTAGTACTCTTGGGTAATTTTCCTCATGTGCTGTTATAAGAAAGGGACTATACGAGTTCCTCTTACTTTTGAAAAAGTTCTTACTCTCAAGGATGTTTATCATATTCTTAAGCTTGGGAAGAGTCTCATTTCTATTAAGAAACTTGATAATCATGAGCTAAAAGTTATATTTGATTCTCAAAAAGTGATTATCTAAAAAAGGGATCCTTTGCTAAGAAAGGCTATACCAAAATAATATATACTTGCTTAGTATTAATAAAGATACTTTCTATTTTGCTTACATTGTTGATGATTTAAGTCACATTTGGCATTATGGATTAGGACATATTGGTAATAATACTATGCATCATATGATATCACATGATTATGTTCCCAAATAAAGTTTATTTTAACCATAAATTTATGTGAAAGTTATGCACAAGCGAAAATAGCAAAAGCACCTTTTAAATCTGTCACAAGAACTACTTCACTTTTAGAACTTATTCACACAGATTTATATGATAATAAAGAATATTTGACTAGAGGTGGTAAATACTATTTTATAACATTCATTAATGATTTTTAAAATATACTTGCATATATTTGTTAAAACTAAAGATGAGACTTTTGAAAAATTTAACGTTTTCAAAGAAGAGATTGAGAATAGGAGTGGTAAAAAGATTAAGAGACTAAGATCAGATAGAGGTGGTAGATTTCATTCTTCAAAATTTGTATCATTTTATAAATAACATGGTATTATTAAAGAAGTAGCTGTACCAAATTCTCCATCCCAAAATAGTGCACAGAAAGAAAAAATAGATCTTTATTAGAGATGGTAATTAAGCACCATACTTATTCATTCTAATCTACCTATAAATTTTTCAGATGAAGTTTTATATACAAGTTATATCTCAAATGGAATTTTGCATAAAATTAAGATAAAAGTCCTTATAAACTTCTTGATAATAGAAAACCAAGAATTGACTATTTCAAAGTTTGGGGCTATATTGCATATGCCTTAGATTCTATACAAAAGAGACCAAAATTTAGTAGTAAAGCTATAAAATCTATATTTTTGAGTTATGCATTTCATAGCAAAGCTTATAGATTTACAATATTTGAATCTATTCATGCTATTTATTTTGAGCATATAATCATTAAAGATATAAATAAGCTTGAAAATGAAAAATACTGATAAAAAAATTAGAACTTAATCCAAAAATTATGTTAAAAAATTCTAATATCATGGACATCGATTCAAGTGATAAAGATTCAGATAAAAAATATTCTAATGCTAATGAAAAAGAGCTTGAGCCTTTTGAGATTATAAGATCTGGATCTGAGTTAAGAAGGAGCAAAATATGAAGAATTAAAAAGGATTTGGGATCAGACATGTTTACTTAATTGAGAATGATTTCAAAATTTTTCAAGAGGCTATGTCTTTGCTCAATGCAAATCTTTGGAAGATGGCTATGGATGATAAAATCAAGTTCATAAATGATAATAAACATGGACTCTAATATATCTTCTTCATAACATAAAATCAATTGGTTGCAAATGGATATTAAGAAAAAAGTTGAAACCAGATTGTAGCATTGATAAATATAAAGCTAGGTTACTTGTTAAAGGATATAATAAAAAAGAGAGTATTGATTACTTTGAAACTTTCTCTCCTATTACTAAATTTACTTCCATACATAATCTTGTTTCCTATTACTTCCATACATAATCTTGTTGTTCATTAAATGGATATTAAAATTATTTTTTTAAATGGTGAATTGATGAAAAAATTTATATTTACCAACTTGATGGGTATATTGTGAAAGGTCAAGAGGATAGAGTTTGCAAGTTGAATGAATCTTTGTACGAACTTAAACAAGCCCCTAGACAATGGTATAAAATATTTGAAAAGAAATTAAGAAAATTGATTTTAAGATTAGTAAAGTTGAAAATTATGTATTTGTTAAATATACTAATGATTATAAAATTTTGATTACTCTTTATATTGATAATTTACTTATTTTTGTTCCGATATGGAATGTGTTAATGAAACAAAAGTTTTTAACTCAAGTTTTTATATTAAAGATTTAGGACCTGTGGATATGATTTTAGGTGTTAAGATTAGTAAGAGGAATAATGAATTTATTTTGACACAATCTCATTACATTGAAAATTTTAAGAAATTTTAATTATTTTGATTATAAACCTAGTAAAACACCTATAGATCCACATTGCAAGCTTTTATGTAATAATGATAAACCTGTTAGTCAAGAACAATATGCTAAGATTATTGATAATTTAATGTATGCAATGAACTACACTAGATCTGGTATTGCATGTGCTGTTAGTATACTAAGTAGATTTACAAGTAATCTTAGTCATGAACATTGGAAAGAAATTGATAGAGTTATGATATATTTGAAACATATTTTGAATTATGATTTACATTATAAATGTTCTATCTCTATCTTGGAATGTTATAGTGATGCTAATTAGACTAGTGATAGAATAACTTTTAAATCAACTAGTGGTCGGTTAGTTACTTTAAATAATGCTATTGTTGCATGATTTTCTAAGAATAATCATGTATTGCATTATTTTTTATGAAATCTAAATTTATTGCTATGTCTTTTGCTAATAAAGATATTCTATGAATTAAACGTTATATGAGACGCATGCCTTTTATTGTTGTAACAAAAGGATCTATAATTATGTATTGCGATAATCAAGCTACAATTCGCAACATCAAAAATAAGAAAATGTCAAGTGAATAGCAAGTATATTGCTATGCATTACAATCATATTACAAATATTGTGAAAAATGGTAAGATAGCACTTGAGTACTTACCTGATCAAATATTAGTAGACTCCCTTATAAAACCTTCACTAAAAGGATGAGAAAAATCATGAGAGGTATGGGACTATTACCAGCTAAAGAATAGTCTAAATTGAAACCTACTTCATCACATTAATGTAAAAAAATATTAAAAATCATGTGCATGGAAATTCAAAAGAAATTCAATTAAAAGACTATCTAAGAAATGACAACAAGAGGTTGCATTTCCGGTGCATTAACTTTTTTAAGGAATAGTCAGGGTAAAATTGAGACTATTGAAATAAGTTATATTCTTTTAAAGTCCTATATCTAATTAATGTATTATTTTTCATAATAAAATAGGTTGGACATTGTCCTTAACAGACTCATAACCTTCAAAGTAGAACGAATAATGATTGTGGACGTTCTTGATGAGTCTATGTTTGCAAGTAGAAAATTAAGAGACCGCTTTCTATGGGTTATCCATAAAATCCTAGAGTGCTTGCTAAACCAAAATAATGATAATAGTTTTAAATGGTTAAAAATCTTTAAGAAGTTATGTTTTATAAGGAGTCCTAATAATCTAAAGTTTTAAAGAGTTTTAATTTCTTTAGAAGTTTTTTACCCTTGGGGACTTTTGCAATATTAAATTATAGAAAGTTACAATATTGTTTCTTAGAAAAAAAAAAAAGTATCTGACGTTCTACATTCAGACTCCATAGCATTGTGCCGTTCCATTTTTGAAAAGAACTTATAGGGGTGCGCAAATGATTTGATTAATCCAAAACTAAATCAAATCATTAATTATTTTGGTACTTAGTTCGATTTTTTTCTAAAAATTTTGATTTTGATTTAAAATCGAATCAAAATTTTTTAATTAGTTCAATCTTCGATATTCAATTTAATAACTTCGATTAACTAAAATTAAATTATCTAATTCCTTTCAGTTTAATATTTAGATTTGTCTAAGTATTATTTGAACCATGTCCAGTTGACCATGCTGTTCCATCATCAATCCACCACCATGAGAAGTCTGAAATCGAATTATTGAACCAACTAAACCAAAATTATTTCAGTTTGGTTTGTTCGATTTTAGACTAAGTCGATTAAATTTTGGTTCTATAAAATGTAAATTTGAAAGTTTGATTTTTCAGGACTCCGGTTCAGTCTGAATCGAAAAAATTGAATGCACATCTCTAAAAAAGGCATTTAACCTTTTATAAATTTATCAGGATTTAAGAAAATACGGCATTTAAACTTATGCGGCATTCCGCAATTCAGACTTTTTGAGTTTCTATCTGCAGCTATTCCGGTAATTTTCTTTCTTATTTTGGTATGGTTCTTGAGAGAGAGAAATTCTAGATGGCAATCTGAATTTTTCTTAATTAGGTATTGTATTTTGAGATTAATATTTTCAAATTACCATCTATATTAATAGTGAAAAATAACTACACTTAAAATAGTTCCTTATAAATGCCTTGCCTAATCTTTCTTTGACCACATTCTAAATTTCTTGTTCATAAATCATACCACGACACTAGGGACTAGCCCGAAAGGGTGACGTCCCATCCTCGTCCAGCAAAGTTCTCTTCGTGCAGAAAAGGATGAATTGGAAACGTCCAGATCGGCCACAAAATCTGCAGCTAATTCCTTCAAGCCTGAGAAAAGGATGAGTTGTTAGCTTGACCTCACCATCCTTGGATTCCTTCAAGCCCAGTTTAATTCTATGAATCAATATTAGTGGTTGCTGCCTCATATCCAAGCAATCCACCAGGTGAATATAATCTTCACCGTATGAATTCAGCACCTGCAACCTACAAGTTGCCTTCATCGAAATTAACATGCATGGAAGATGGAAACACGAGTCACTTCGGTCGATTACCATTTCAAGTTGATCAGAAATTATGCACGTATGGAGATAGAATGATCGCACGTCAAATGAATTCATACAGCCCATGCCATGATCACATCATCCCACTCCATCGGTGAGGGAGATCGTGGGTTCCAAACACTAACCATGCATCCTAAATAAACAGTGACTTGAGCGATAATTGA
>KE504865.1:493199-504380 GCA_000441515.1 Elaeis oleifera
TTATATTAGTTAACAGATGACAAAATAACATAAATGAGAATATATAAAGTGTTAGAGCTTACCGCTCGATGTGAGAGGTACAGAACCATGTGAGCTGGCCGCATGATCGCTCTCTCTTTGAGAGCTCTGTCCTCTACTGGCATGGCTCTGACCTTTGGAAGATATGATGTATGTTCTCTGAAAATAAAAATAAATAGATTCATCAAATTAATTATACAATTATGGATGGCAATGCAAGATTTAAAATGATGCAAAATAAGTAATTAAAATGATCCAAAATTATATACTTAGTACTACTCATCAGCCTCTTCAGATATTTGATATCCTTCAGAATCTTCTTCCTCTTTTCCACTTCTTCATCTTTTCTTCTCTTCTTCCTTCCTGGGGGATTGCCCTTTAAAATAATCTCAATTAGATCTACCTCCTCATGTTAGCCATCTTCACATAGGAGAATTCTTGGAGCATCCAATTTCACATCATCGAAGGATTGATGAACTCCTACTATTTCATCCTCTTGAAAGCATTCTAGTAATTGGGGCTGCTCTTCTTCTTTGGGCGAGTAATGAACGGCTCGAGACTTAATTTTGCTATATCTATTACAAGAGCAACGAGCCCATCCTTAATGTAAGAGTGCCATATTTTCAAAAGTAAATTATAGAAGCACTTTACACCCTCTTTGTATTTAGCAGAAATCTCCCCATCAATTACTCGACGGTCCATCCAACTACGGTCTATGACAGACTATCTAAGAATTCTGTAAATACATAAATACACGATAATTTCTAAATACTATTTTATCATTCAAAATGATTTATATAGTAAATACATCCTATCATCAACTAATAGGTAAAGATAAGTCCTATCTCATTCAGAAAATATATTAATTCTATAGATCCATTATAATAATCAAACGATACGCAATAAGGACCAAAAAAATTTTGACAGTATTTCCCCTTAGCTTTTCAGAGTAGGGAGAGCAAAAAAGAAATGATATCCAAAATTTCTTTCAAACCCTCAGCATACCATTGATTACTATAATGATCTATAGAATTACTTGTATTTTTCAAACTATCTATAGTGGATAATCAATTAACTAATGTATATAATTCTTCCATCCATACAAAATAGATAAATACACGGATACATTAAAATATATACATCAATCAACTAATGGGTCTATCACTCCATGTAATGCAAATTTTATTAAAATTAACACATAATTAATACTGCCTGATACTTTCTATTAGCCTGAGCGTACAGGACGTGCGAGGGCTGGATGCCTTGGATGCCAATTATGACCCGAGGCTCGGGCATGCAGGGCACACTCCGGCCCCGTATTTGCAATGCTGTTCGGCACCTTCTCTCAGTCCGAGCACTTTGCATGCCGAGATCCAAGTCCCATACATTTAATTAATTAATTAAATATCAACTAATTAATTAAATTAATATTTAATTAATTTTAGTGACGGCACTAGCCGTCACTAATATTAGACAACACTAGTCATTGCTAATGTCGTTGCTAATACTCACAATAGTAAGCGTGCTAACATGGGGATGGGACTGTGGGCAAGGCTGCATGGTCGAGGCCATGAGCTGGGGTGGCGGGGCAGGGGCTATGCGGTCAGGCCAACGGGGATGGGGCCATGGGGAGGCAGTGGGCAGGGGCCGCAGGGTCTGGCCGGTGGAGTCGGGGCGACTGCGAGCAAGGCGGGCAGGGCAGTTGGCTTGGGCCGCAGTGTAGGAGGCCCCGATGGGTTGGACGTTGGAAAGAAGGATGCGCAGAGAGTGAGGAACGTTGGGAAGGACGCACCGGGGAGGGAGGTCACCATCGGCCAGGAGGAGGAACCAGCGAGGTGGAAAAAATTGGGAAGGAGGAGAACGAGAGGAGATTCACAGGAAGGAAGAGAATGAACATATAATTTTTTCCCTCCGACAGGCTGGGGTATTTTGGCCAGACTATTACCGACGGCAATGCGACCGTGAGTAATACGGTCAATAAAACTCTATTTTACATGCCAAGATATTAGCAACATCAGTTTCCATCGCTAATACACATCTGTTGTCGCTAATACTATTAATTTTTTAAAAAATATTAAATTTAATATTAAATTATTTTAAATTTTAAATAATATTTTTTAAAATTATTAGTAATGATAATTATTCTATCGCTAATGCCATCGCTAATACTATTAAATTTTTTAATATTAATTTTTTCTCCTTGGTCATTTTTGGGATGGTTAAAAATTATTATTGGATTTTATTAAATTTTTAGACTTAATTAATTTATAAATCAAGTACTAATTGATTTAATTAAATTTAATTTAATTATATTTGACTTAATTTGAGGCTAATTGAGTTTTAATATTCCAAGTAGGATTTGGATTTAAAGCTGAATTGAATTAGATTTGACAGGATTTCAAATTAGATTCGAATCGAATTTGAATTAGATTCGAATTGAATCATGGATCAAGTCCTAATTGATTTAAATCAGATTTAACTTAATTAAGCTTGACTTAATTTAAGGCTAATTGGATTTTATAATTCAAGTAGGACTTAGATTTAATGCCTAATTGAATTAGGTTTGATAAATTTAAATTAGATTCGAATTGAGTTCGAATTAGATTTTAATTGAATCATAGATTATGTCTTAATTGATTTAAATTAATTTAATTTAATTTAATTTTATTTAATTTGAGGCTAATTAGATTTTATAATCCAATAAGGCTTGGATTTAAAGCCTAATTGAATCAGGTTTGACAAGATTTCGAATCGGATTTGAATTGAATTCGAATTAAATCATAGATCAAATCCTCATTGACTTAAATTAGATTTAATTTAATTATACTTAACTTAATTTAAGGCTAATTGGATTTATAATCTAAGTAGAATTTGGATTCAAAGTCTAATTGAATTAGGTTTGACAGAATTTTGAATTGAATTCGAATCAAATTCAAATTAGATTCAAATTAAATTATAGTTCAAGTCCTAATTGATTTAAATTAATTAATTAAGTAGGCTTAACTTAATTTAAGATTAATTAAATTTTATAATTCAAGTAAGACTTGGATTCAAAATCTAATTGAATTAGATTTGATAAGATTTTGAATTAAATTCAAATTAATTAATTAAAATTATTTTTAAATTGATTTAATTAGATTAATTAATTAGATTTGACTTAATTTGAGGATAATTAAATTTTACAATCTAATTAAAATTTAGATTCAATGTTTGATTGAATTAGGTTTGACAAGATTTCGAATTAGATTCGAATAGAGTTCGAATTAGATTCAAATTAACCCAAATTGAAAATTATTTTCTCTTAATTGATTGAAATCAGATTAAATTTAATTAAATTTGATTTGATTTGAAGGTAATTGAATTTTACAATCCAAGAAGGATTTGGATTCAAAGCTTAATTAAATTATATTTGATGGGATTTCAAATCGGATTTGAATTGAATTCGAATTGAATCCAAATCATTTTTATATTATTAGCAACGAAAAAGTATCACCATCGCTAATTTCATCATTAATAATATTTTCAAAAAATTATTTTTTAAATTATTATTAATTTTTTAAATGATATTAGCGATGGTCAAATTTCGTTACTAATAACCCCAATTCACCATTGCCAATAATTATTTTATATTTAAATATTATAAAAATTTAAAAATTGTTAGTAATGGCTTTATCATCGCTAATAATTAAATTACTATCGCTAATAGTATTAGCGACAGCAAGATTTTTGATCAGTTTTGTGATGGCTAAAAGATGTTATTAATGATGAAATTTTTTTCGTCACTAATACCGTCACTAATATTCAATATTCTTGTAATGGTCAGAGATTAAAATTTTTTCCATCCTTAGTCCAGTGGAGATTCAAAATCCCCATCTCCGGCCCCTTCCCCAGCCCATTTACCCAGCCCAATGGTCCGGTCTGTATGAATTTCTATCTTAAAAACAAATGCAAAGAAAGATTTAAGTATAAAGTGTCCAATGTTAACAAAGTTAGATTTAAATATCCAACATATAACATTCATTTGGCCGATCATTTGGTAATCTATATCGATAATAAATGCAAAAATTTAATAAAGTTCATTGTCACTTGTCTATAAAGAAACTGATTACTATATCTGAGAAAGCATGAAGATTTGATTCCATTGATAATCTCAACATTCCAATAATCAAACCACAATGCATCAATCAAGATTGATCTTTGTCACTTCACTCTCTATATCCTACATAACAAATAAATATATAATATTATGTATAAATATATATAAATAATCACTACGACTTAAATAATGCAACACAAATCAAAGGGAAGAAGAAGAAGAATTGCCTATGATTGGGAATACTTAAAAATGCAGCATGTATAAGATTTGGTCTTCCCGAGCGAGTGTGTGAGATTTGGAGTGTGGAGAGAAAGTGGAGGTGATTTTTTAAAATTAGGTATGCCCATTTTAGTATTTATATCTTACATTATATATATAATAAGATAAAAATATCAGACGGGCCGGGTGGGCCACGGATGGATCGAGGAAAGCATCATCCCCATCCTCGGCCCAAGCTCGATCGGAGATTTTTTTATCCATCCTCATTAAAACGGAGAATCTCTAGTCCAATTAGGCTGGGACCAGGTCGGGCCCTCGCTTGACGTGCTTTTTGCCATTCCTAATATATGTATAACAAGCCAATAGCATTCTTGCACTAATTAGTCATATATAGTAAAGTATGTTTTTCATTCAAGAAAATTCAAAGTTATTATCTTTGATTAAATTTCATGGTCCCGGTACATATATAAATGGAAATACATTTGATTAACCGTCAAAATAAATAACTACCAATGTTGAGTGTCATATATATACTGTATCTCACTATATTGTTGCTTTCTATTGCATTATTACAAGTTTAAATTTTAAAAATAATTTATTTCCATTTTTGAAAATATTAATATAAAGTTTAATAATAAGAGTTGGCTATAAGTTTTCGAGGTTAATGAATTGAAAATACATAAGATTCAAGTAGGGTGTAAATAAGTGAAGCTCAAGCTTAGGATCAAGCTGACATTAGTACCCCTAAGCAGGGCCAAGTATCCTGTATAATATTTTCTTACTAGTATTTTTCCATGATGTCCTATGTCATTATAACTAATCTCAAGTTAGCTCATCCAATTTTGAGCCAAACTTGTGTTATTCAGAAATAGCTAGTTTAAGATTACTTTGATACATATGTATTGGTATTATCTTGAAGACTAATGAACCAAGTTTGAGTGAGTTGAGTCTCACTCTAGCTCAGCTTGTTGGCTAAATTTGATCTAATTCAAATTTTTTTTTTTTACAGCGTCATTCCGATTTCTTGAACATAGGATGGTTGGCTTATGAACAATTTGCCAGTTAATGGCCCTATTAATATATAGATGGTTTCAAAGTTTAATGCTGCTCTAATGTATGTGCATTACCATCATCACTAATCACATCTCTTTTACTATTGTATGTGTTTTATCATCTTTGTTTGTTCTTCAATGCAACAATACGTATGTTGTGTTGCCTTCCTGAACAAACGCTAAATAAGTTTTGAATAAAGGGTTTACTGTCAATTTCTTATTCAATTGCAACCACCAAAACTTTATTTGGTCAAATAGTATATAACCACATTAACCCGGATAAATCCAATCAGCAACGAAGGCCGAATAACTTTATTCAACTCTTCAAATACTTTCAACTTGAATTGCAAAAGAGTAGCATTATCTATTTATTTATTTTGAGTTATTCACCCAAATAGTATTTACAACTATTCTAATTGATTGGGAGTTTTCTTGGAGGTTAGGCATATTTACTGAGAGAAGAACAATGGTGTGGATTGGGTCACCTCTTATATGGCTCCGCCTTCGAGAGATGCTTTGTAGATCAAGAAGGTAGCGGTTCTAGTTATTCTTTGTGATATTTTATTTTCTAATTTTATAGGATATATTCATATACTAGACTTAATCACTCCATTCTTATCAAAAATAAATAAAATTCGTGATTGTAGAGGTACCTACAATGATTAGCTAGAAGGATATCATGGAAAGAAACCTTGATATTGGATTTAGCCATCCAATGCAGAGCATTCACAATAGAGCAATGTAGCTGAGCAACCTAATCTTGGTTTGCATGAAAAAAGGATGATAAAGTTCATGAATATCGAAGGATGCAAAATAATAATAATAATAATAATAATAATAATAATAATAATAATAATAATAATAATAATAATAATAATAATAGCTTATTCAGATTTTCGTTACCGCAAAAATATCAATCATAGTTTATTTTCTACCTTTTATTTTTCTATGCATCATTCTAGAATTTTTGTAAGATCACAAAAGTGCTTTAATTAGTGAGAAGATAAATAATGTTTACAGAAGAGTGTACAGTGGAAGAAAAGGAAGCAGGGCCCAAAAGCAGATGAGGCCCAGATACAATAGTACATATATAGTAGATGAGGAGATACAGCATTGTCAGCTTGATTCTTGGCATGGATAATTTTGCGCTTTAGCTTTTCCTCGACGAAACTTGATCATACGTTTCCACTTTCCTGTTGAATCAAAACTTTTGGCCTTTTTTTTGGACTTCAAAGGCTTATTCTGAACACCTAAAGTAGACGCTTTACTTTCAGGCAAAAAAAAAGAAGAAAGAAAGCAGCATTGACCACCGACTCACACTAACATCAGACCAAGATTTCAAGAATGCCTTTAGAAACGAAGTGTTCGGTCATCTGACACTTTTTGGCCAAGATCTCACTTTAGATTCTTTGTGGATCGAATGATTAAGACCTCTAGAGAATCCACGGGCGGCATGCTTTCTTGAGCAAATGAAAACCCGTGGGAATTGCGAAAGTCATTGGATATGCTTCTTTTTTCCAAACCTGAATCAAGTTGGTAATTCGTACGCACTCGACCAAACTACTTTACTTGTGCTACACTATATAAACTCGCTGGGAAAAGTTTAAGCATACACATGCATGCAGATTTCAAAATGTTAAGTTGGTAGAAAGCAGGTCAGCATATAATATCGGTTGACTTTTGATATTATGTTGGGATATTCTAAAAATTTGAGTTCATAGGAAATAGGTCAACAATATGTAGCAGACTCAGCATGTTCATCACATGAGTGCATGGTACATTTCAATTCCCACTCTTCTGCACCCCTATTGACTCAAGTTTCCCGTGTCTTGTGGATCTGTACACAAGCAAGCGCCGTATCGCCCACGCGCTACAGATCCAATTGAGCAACCCCTTTGCATTGTGATGCCTCAACTGCGTGCGATGCATGGATCACATGGACCATTGAACCTTCTTATGGTTTACATGGATCAAATGGTATCTGCTTCGACCTTCCATGTTGTAGGAATTTCTAATCACTGAGGGTTTGTTTGGCTGTTTCCCCAGGATTGGAAAGAAAATTTTGTAGGATTCATGAATTGAGCCTTCTTGTGTAGCATGGCACTTTATCAACTAAACTTCATCCGGTCTAGATTCTTGATAAATCTTTTTTGTCCCACTGCTTAAAGACTAAGATTTGGGCTAAGTTTGGATTGGTTCCGAGAAAAATGAAGGTTAGATAGACCAACAAGGTTGATTCTTAAAGAATTTTCTATTTAAAAATATTCAAATAGACTCTTAATTATCTAATAAATTTTGATAGATCGAAGAAAAATGGATATCAGATATTCCTTCGCCTTTGAAACCAATCAATCTTCCGGAGTCAAAATCGCACAGCTGATAAAATGTTACCATATCTTCAAATCGTACGAATTCCCTGCAGCTTGATCATGGAAGACTCTACTGGTACTTCTGCGGTTGCCCGCAGGCTTGTCGTATAGCGAGAAGTAAACGGGCAGATCCTCGTTACTTTCCGCGCCTCTGGAACAGAAACCAATTCGGACCGAGTCCTTGACCATTATCCCCAACCGACCACGGCTCTCCCCCGCCCTCCACTCTCGAGTTGCAGTGGAACGCCATGCTTTTCCCAGGCGTCGACTGGTGAGCATGGCCAGCACGATAAGTTTCTTCCAATTGACCAAACGCTCGCCCAAGTCATACCTCCCACGTCCGGGAGCTCGTGTTTAATTCACTTCCAGAAACATGTCACGGTCCAAAATAATTTACCGAAGTCCTATAGCAGTACGTGCCCATACCAAACTCAAATAAGTGCCAATTTGTGTGTCCCAATTTGATTTGACTCCCCTATGGCCAACGGTGGAGCACCACTCCCGGGCGCGGCTGGTCGGTGGGGCGCTATCTCCCAAACCGGGGCGCGCCATTCCCCTCATGGGCCCCTGGCCTGTCCCCCGGTCACCACGACCGCGTCGCATTCCAGAGCTCCTCCCATCCGCGCTTGCACACAGGGATCGGTTGCACAGAGGTTCTCATGTTCCTTCTCCCACGTGCCAGCCTATGACACGGCTCTGAGTGCTTCACATGGAAAGCATCGTGGACTGTAGGAATTTGTAGCCACCCCACATGATTAAATTGAATGTGACCACTTCTCTTGATGATTTGAGTGATGGGCTTCCTTGACCTCAGGCATCGGAGCATCGCTGCCGAAGGCCGGGCAGGGCGGGGCCATGGCTGCCTCTCTGTCGTCGAGAGAGGCCAATTGGAGAGTATTGACGGTATTAGCATGATCTTGGACAAGGAGATCCACTCTTTTTGTCATTTGGATTACCTTAGGACAGACTTGACAACATGATATTTATTTGTTTGCTTTTCAAATATTGCTGCTGTGGGAAGGGTTAGACATCCCTTTTGACTCCAGACAGGAGTGGATTGGAAGTTTGGAGCATGAAAGGCTTTAGTCACCGTAGAGAAGGGGAAAACTGCCGTCTTGAGAGACTGGTCAATAATCCTTTGTCTCTTCTCGAGTGTGAGCTATCATTGTCTCCATGGATAAAGCTAGTTGTGATATATGGGTCCATCGCATGTACGACTCAAAATCTTTACTTTAAGTGAAATACTAATTGATAAAGCAAATGCATCATGAGAAAATATGGTGATAATTTATACTATTGCAGACAAATTCATGCTGTAAGAGCATCATTGTGTAGCATGCATTTTTGACTCAATTTGAGATTTGCATGTTGGGATCCACAAATTGCAGAAGACTAAATATATTTGCGAAGTATTTTTATACAGCTTTTTTTTTTTCATTTACTAATTGATAAATCAAAACCATCATGGAAAAATATGGCGGCAATTTATACTATTGCAATCAAAATCATGCTATAAGGATATCATCACTGCCTAGCATTCTTAACTCGATTTGTAGTTTGCATATTTGGATCTACAAACTGCAAAAGGCTAAAAATATTTGTAAAGTATTTTTATACAGCTTTATTTATTATTTTTTTGGGTAAACAGTGTTTACTAATTGATAACCAAAAGCATCATGAGAAAATATGGCAACAATTTATACAATTACAGTTAAAATCATGCTATGAAGGTATCATTATGTAACATTCTTGACTCAATTTGTGGTTTGTGTATTTGGATCTGCCAATCATAGAAGACTGAATATATTTGTGAAGTGTGTGTGTGTGTGTGTGTATTCATTTACTAATTAATAAAGCAAAAACATCATGAGAAAAACATGGCGATGATCTATACTATTACAATCAAATCATGCTATAAGGATATATATTATTGCGTAACATTCTTGACTCAATTTGTAGTTTGCATAATTGGATCTACAAATTACATAAGACTAAATATATTTATGAAGTACTTTTATATAGCTTTTTTTCTCTTTCCTTCGAGCAGTTACATAGAAAATTATAACATATTTCTATGAGATGTTCTGATTATTTGGATTTAGATTTTATCTTAGTTTAGTTATTTTAGCAACATGATACTCTCCACAAAATATAGTTAAATATCATTGATCGATCAGCCAGGAAGATGAGCAATTTGCTTCGTTATTATGCAAATTAATTTTAGCCAATGTAACTTAGTGAATACTCTCCTCTTCCTAAATGAACAAAGAGTAATCTCTTCTTTTTTTTTTTGAAGAAAATACAAGAGTAACCTCATCAGAGTCTTGTAACTTAAAAGAAAGAAGGTGAGTTTCGATATAGAATCAACACATAAAATATTTATTCTTAAATATAATATAAAAAGAAGAAAGAATATATTGTGTTCTATATACAAAACATGCTAGTAATATAAAAATCTTGAAGAAGGAAAATTACATAGCTAATGTCTAACTTTTTTATGGCTCTGTATTTAGTTGACAGCTTGAATTTAATAAATTACTGATTTTGTGCCCACATGTTGCATACGGATTCTAGATCACATAATCTATCATTTTTTGAAATTAATCATTTATTTTGATAATAAATAAAAAATAATAATTTAAATTAATATTGATAAATATTATATATCATCAATAATAAACTTTTTTTCAAATAATATCCAGTCATTGTAAATAACAATTTCATAGAATTCAAAGCAGTAAATCTATGGCAAAATAATAGCATATATTTCTATCTATCCAAATTTCTAGTATCAATCTAAATTTTTGACTACATATAATAACAGTGAAATAAATAATGAATAATCATCAATGACTTGTTGAACTCCAATTTAATTCAGATGAATGGATGTTAATTGCAAGAGTGTAATGGTTAGTTTAAGACGTCATAATACAATGCTTAGTGGCAAAGTTATGGCAAAATAATAGCTTATATAATTGTTCATCCAAATTTCTAATGTCAATTCATATTCTCGGTTACATATAATGATAGTGGAATGAATGATGAATAATCATCAATAATTCACTGAACTCTATTTAATTTATATGAGTGGGCTTTAATTACAAAGTACAATAACAATATCCTTCATAACATAATTAATTCATATAAGTGGGCTTCAATTCAGAATTTAATACCATAATGTCTCTCTCTATTTTAATGAGTACTTTTAAGATTCATTCAATGCTTTAAGAACAAAATACTTTTCACACATTCTCTCTCTATTTTACATCGCATATTGCAGGTGTATTTTGATCTAGATGGCATTCATAGTTGATAATTTGCTACTTAGGTTGATAGATTAAATTGATAATCCACTTTCTCTTAGTTTTGCTTTCATATATATATATAGATATATAGATATATATATACATATATATATATATATATA
>KE504865.1:509433-524321 GCA_000441515.1 Elaeis oleifera
AGCCACCTCTTTATGCTAACAATTCCTCTATGCCGACCGCCTTTCCGCCTCACTCTCCTAGTCTACTTATTTTCTTACTTAAATAGAATATCTACTTCTTTTCCATCTATCGTGCTTTCTTCTTTCCTTGCCCACCACCTCTATAGCTTGCTAATTCTCTATGTCAATTGCCTCCCCACACCGGTGGCTAGTGGCCTTGCCGCTCCCTCCCTTCATCCGATTTTTTTTTTGAAAAAAATCGATCATAAACCTACTTTTGTATCTATTACACTGCCCTGATCTCCTTGCCTGCTATCTCAACATACCATGATCTCATTCTCCACGGCCTTTCTTCCATGCTTTTCAACAATTGAAGATGGAGAAACACTGGCTTCAGAGAACAAATCATGAATTGGAGGAGAAAAGACTTTTGAAAATGTTTCAAGAATTTCAAAATTTATCACACTAGCTATTGTTTCTATTGTAGATTAGCCCTAGATGTTGAAAAATTATGCACACCAATCTCATTCTATATGCAGCTGCCGATAGAGAATCTTAAGTATTTTTCTTAATCAGACATCCAGTTCTTTTTAAGTGGAAATGATGATTCAGCATTTTAGATCATCATAGCAAAAGCCAACATTATATATATATTGATGATTATGTGCTGCTAACATCATCCAGCCACGTCAACATGTAAGGCTGTTTATATAAATGACCAACATGGGCATGATAATGTTTTCATCTATTTATATAACATTAATCTTTTGAGCACTTATATTTGCATTTTATAGACTAATCATACAACTAGAGTAGCAGCCATGCCAATATGTAGGAGATGTTTGGTTGGAAAGAGTGGAGGTTTGGAATAAGAATCGAAATCGGAATAGGTGACTCCCATTCTAATCGTTTGGTTGGGAGGAGTCTCATTTTGATTCCGATTTCAGAATGGAATGGGAATGGGTCAATCTATATAAAACCCAATCCTTATTCTCCTCTATGGATTCAATTTTTCATTCCAATTTCGATTCCGATTCCGATCACAACCAACACTTCGAAAAATTTGGCCATTCCGATTCCAAACCATTTCGATTTTCATTCCCATTTTGATTCCGGTTACGAACCAAATATCCCGTAAGATTGTGGATCTGAATGACCCACATCAGTATATCATTGGCGCTTTCTATTATTTGCATATCATTTTTCTGTGACTACCTTATGTTTGCATCTTATAAACTAATCATGGAAGCAGAGGCCAGCTGTTAAACAATAAGAGTTAAGAAACACAACGGTAGAGCAATTCAAAAGCAAGAAAATTTTGGACAAGAATCATAATTAAATACATGGTGAGATGATCACATCCAAACGCTTTTTTATAACAAGTTGGCATCCAATCTCTGTCCAGTTTGTGACTTTATTTTTGCCATCTTTCTTTTTCTCTCCTTGTCATGCCAAGAGGATCACCACTGGATCAAAAACTAACATACCTAATCCGTTAGTCCTAACAGTGTCCAGCTGGATGGTAATGATTAATTCAAATAGCCAAAAAGCAAGGAGACCAACTGCGACCTTTTTTTGAAATGCCAAATATAGAATGATAAAATATAACTTATTTAGATAGAGAAGCTTCCAGATTTGCTACTTTGATGAATTGTAAGAAAGCTTCTTTGCCCTTTACTTACCTGAGTGTCCCTCTCTATGACAAGAAAGTCCCAAGATAATGTTGGATGCCTTTGCCAGAAAAGATTCACTCAAGATTGGCTACAAGGAAGGGATAATTTCTCTCTTAGGGTAGAATAGCTACTTTAATCAATTTGATGCTCACAACCTTATCCTCCTATTATAGTTTAATGTCAATATTCAAAATGCCCAAATGGATGGTGAACAGGATAGGTCAAATGTGCCGTCCATTTTCATGGAAAGGAAGGGAGACAGTTGGTGGTTTCAATTATCTTGTTAATTGGGATATTGTATACAGGTCCAAGGAACAAGAAGTCTAAGCACTAAGAATATTGAGCAAATGAACTTGCCTTGTCAGTCAAATAGGCTTGGAAGTTCACCTATGGATCAGATAGTTCTTGGTGGAAGCAAATCAAAAGTACCTATTATATAAGGAAAAATTTGGAATGAGATCTAAAGAAAAGCCTTAAGGCACTCTGTCCTATTTAGAAAGCTATTAATAAAAACTAGCTGCTTTTGGAAGTCTTTCTTTCTAGTTAGGTGATGAAAATGATATTTGTTACGGGGAAATCCGCTACCCAATCCGACCTTCTACTTGTCGGATTATGGTTAAGCACACATCTCAGATATTTTGCCGACAACTTGAGAGAAAGATAAAACTCCTTTGAACGTCTAGAAGACAAAATCAGAAAATCGATGTAAAGCAACTTCATGATACCGAAGCCTTTCCAACCTCCAAATTAGATACACACTAGCCTAGGGTCGGGATCATATATACCGATGATAAAAAATAAGGTCCAACACCGATAGACCGTTATAGAAGGAAAATAACGCTTTAGAGTCTCAAATGATTTTTTTAAACATGGATACGTACGTAAGTTAATATCACGCAATTAACATCTATAACCTACCACTCTTATCTCTAACGAACATGAGTATTGATTCTCTCTTCCATAACTAAATTCAGGGGTAAATTTTGACTGCTCCCCTTATACAAAAGGGGCATATGGGAACCTCAAATAAATTCTACTCCAAAAAATAACCCGATCTCATGCTCTTAAGTCATCGGAGAATTTCCGATGAGAGCGGATTTGATTTGTAGGGTTCGTTCCAATTCTCAGATTAAGACCGAGCACCCAGATTGGAAGGAGTCCAACTATAATCGTACCTCTCGGATCGAAAATTTACAATAACAATTTGGTGCTAAAGAAAGAGCCTAAACGCCCATTTGAAGAGGAAAGAGAATATACAAGAACAAGAGTGCATCTGAGGCCGGAGACTTGCAGCAACAATATCCATTTCTAAGAGGACACTTGGGTAAGCCAAAAGCCACTTTCATCATTTTTGAAGACTTGTACTCTTGAGCCATTAACCCCAATTGCTCAATTATGTCCTATTAATGGTCATTTTGGCACATTAAACTTAGAGACCCTCTAACAAGAATGCAATCAGACTAGCTTGAAGCACTTTTAGGCCTTCTCTCTTATCAAACCATCGAGAGTTACGATTATGCCCATATGGAAGCTTACTCCGATTGAAGTTTTCTCAGTTGAATCCTTCTATATATTCATCGATTAACAACAGTGGTCTCCTCTGTCCTTACTACAACGTTATTTGGAAAGTGCTAGAAAAAGTCAAGGTATTTCTCTAGTTTGCTTTTGAAAATAACTTCATATAGAGAAAGTATTGGCTAAGAAAGTTTGACAAGTAAGCCAAAAATATGTTCTATGTGGCTTATGGATGGAATCGGTGACCCATCTCTTCATTAGATGCTCTTTCACTCGTATAGCTTATGTAACTCTATTAAGATTCAATTGAACCTACGAGGGTGGACCATTTGGAGACAAGAAAATCTCAGCCATCTATGAGGAGAGCAGGAGACAGCTATGTGCAGCTCTTTCCTGGGACGTACAGAAGGAAAGAAATACGAGAAATTTCACTAAAAGAAGCTCTTTGGTGTATTCCACTGTACAAAAGATTGTTTATATATTTTCTATTAGCAACACCTATGATCAGCAAAGGGGATATATAGCAAGTCATAGGGCATTATAGAATAGATTGACGACTCTTGTTCATGATTTTTCTAATTGAATTTCGGATCTTGCCTTTGTATTTTCTCTTTCTTCCTATTGAAAAATCAACAAATGGACTTCTGCTATGCTACAGTAAAATAGATATAGAACAGAAGAAGAACAAGGGCTCGTGTGGGAATAAGAAACCTTATATTTCTGAAAAAATAGAAGAGAGAACAACTTAATTAATTTTACACGAGATGCAGCACTATTTATAAGCAACGATACGAGACTGCCAACTCTAAACTTCAAGACACGAACTGAATAGAAAAAAATATGAAATACGATGTGGGCGACTACCACATGCATGCCCAAAGACTCGGACTACTGTCAATTAAAAGGATCAGATCTAATAGACCCAAACTCTTTCAATTGGATGGTCAGATTTTACATCAAAGTTCATCACTTCCTTCTCACTTGCACATAATTCTTCTCATTAATAAATAGAGGGAGGCTCCTTGCTTCCTCCATTCTCCCTTTTTTAAAGAAAAAAAAAACTTTACCTCCTGTCTTATCAATGGGAAAAGCATATAATAATCTTTCAAATTAACAGTCTCAATCAGCATCCAATTGTGGCTGTGGTTGATTCTCCTCATTGTTTGTCCCATCATAAGATAGTAAGCTGATCGATGTGGAAAGAAAAAAAAAGTTGATGTGCACAGAGGAAAAATAAGATGCAGCCACCAAACGCTCCCAGGGTGGATAACCAAATTGTTTCAAGCTTGTGACGGTCATACATTAGGGTAGGTGGAACAAGAACATGCCAAACTTAGAAGTAGCCAAATCATTGCCCCGTTGGTTTGAGAGCTCCACTTTTGTCCTGTGGAACGACAGGCCAGTATTAAACCGTTAATTATATATTAGAACTCCAAAAGTACAATAATCTATTGGTTCATGGGTTAAAAGATAGGGATGAGAGGAGAAAGCGCGTTTTCTAACACGCAAAAAGATACATGTGGTCAGTGGTCTCAAAGTATAAACTGAACCGCGTAGTCTTTACAACGCATTTTAGTTGAAGCAATCGAAGATCCTGGGAGTTTCACATTAACCATGCCCCACTGTCAAGCAACCATTCATTGCTTTTGTAAGCAAGTATGCTATTCTTAATCATGGCTACCGCTTAACAGGGCTTTAAAAGTACGTGGACCCCCTACATCTGTACAGAAAGTGTATGGTCGGTTTCAAGAAGCAAGGCAAGACACACCAATGACAGCAACCCTCAGCAAACAATCTATGTCCGACCACTGTTTTGTGGTTTCTGCGGCGGGCAAAACCCATTATTCGATATTTATGGTTAAGCCGGCTCATGCTGGTGGATAGGGATAGAATAGATCGGATCAGATCAGGCTTTGGCTTAAACAGGTCAGATCTGTATTGTAAAATACTAACCTGAATCTGATCTGTTGGACTGATTCAGACTTAAAATGAGGCTCGGCCGGATCTATTTTGCAAAATAAAAAGTCTGGCCTAGTCTGAAAGCCTATTTAAAAGACTCTTCCGTCTTCTTGATTCTCGAAAAGACTAAAATAATTGGATATTGATAGATAAGATCAATAATTAATTAATTATATATATTAATAAATAATAATTTTTATTAAATATATATATATATAATTTATACAGACCAGCCTGCAGGCTTTCAGATCAGACTTTAAAATTTTAGACCTGATCTATTTATTTAAACAGGTCTTTTTAAAAGCCTATACCTGACTTATTTAGATAAATAGGTCAGATCAGGCCAGATCGATAGCAGGTCAGATCGTAGGCCCCTGACAGACCGTCTGGCCTATTTCCATCCCTACTCAGGCCGTCTGGCCTATTTCCATCCCTACCGGTGGATCTTTACTTCATGGCTTTATCTTTCGTTAAAATGTATTCACGGTCAAACCTCGAGCTAGACAGAAAATTAATGGACAGCGAAACATCCACGGTCAGATAATACATAATCCTGAGATAATTTTTCCTCGACTTTGTCGGTGCATTAGAGATTGCAACTAAATCTGATCCATTAACCATGCCTTAAGTTGTCAAGACTGGTTCATGGGGATGCAGGGGCTGCGTTTTGGATTGTGCAACACCGGAGTCATGACAGCATCATGCATGGTACTTCTGCATTTTTATTACTCATCACTCATTAGATGCTAGTCAGTATGCTTATTTTATGAGTAATGTTATGGTATAGAATCAAATGGCTGGTACTACTTTCTACTTAAAAACCAAAAAAAATAGCTGGTTATACTATGTCTGACTTTGGACGAAGACTTCAGTAACATCATTTAAGTAATACATGGGAACTAAACAACCGAACTGAATTCGAGTCAAAACAAACTCTCTTGGACATGAAACTTTGACTACATCAAGAAGGGATTGAGTGGTCCAAGGAGGAAAAAAAAGGTAAAGATAGAAATAATGCATACACGAAGAGCTAGCTAAAGAGAAAAAAAAAAAAGAGAAAATCTAAGAACAGTCACGCGTTCTCCCTAGCCAAGTACCTTATCGTTCAGACTTGCGATCCCAGGATGATAACCGCAGCACCCACTTGGCCAGCGACGGCCTTCTTACGCGGCGGCCTGAGTCATGGCTGCTGAGACCGGAATCTATGAAGGGCTTGAGGCGTCGCATAGCGACATCGAGGGTGTCGATCGACATGTTAGCAAAGCAGACGCGAAACCACCCGGGCTCGATGCAGTGACATGAAGAGCCCGGCGAGATGTTCAGTCCCACTTCGCGCACTATCCTCTTCCATAGTTTCATCTCTTCTTCAAATGTCTTGGACTTGAGCAGGTGTCTCATGTCCACCCAGCAGTACAACCCTGCGTTGCTCTTTAAACAGCTCACACCGGCATCCCGGAGTCCATCGACGAGCTGCCCATGTCTCTCCTTAAGCCTCTTCTTGTTCTCCTCGGTGTATTTTATCGTGAAGTCCTCGTCGGAGAGCAACACCGAGAGGAGGTACTGAGTTTGGGAGGAGATCAGGCCGAAGCTTGACATCTTGGTAGCAGCAGCCACGACGTCGTCGTTGCCGGAGTAGATTGCGGCGACTCGGAATCCCGGGAGCCCAAGATCTTTGGAGAGGCTGTAAACAATGTGGACGCGGTGGGAAACATTGTCTCGACCGATCATGGCCTCTGCAACGCTGATGAACCCTGGGGAGTCGAAGGTGGTCCCCGAATAGATCTCATCGCTGATGAGATGGATGTCTTTGGCGAGGACAAAGTCGATAAGGGTGTCGAGTTCAGGTCGGGTTGTGGTGGTGCCCAACGGATTGGATGGGTTGGTTATCAAGACTCCTTTTACTCTCAAGTTGCACTTTTTGGCCCGTTGATACGCTTCTTCTAGAGCGGTTTTCGTGATTTGGAAGCCATTGGAGCTGGAGCAATGGATGGGAACAATCTCCACTCCGGTTCGCCATTTGAGATCCCTATCAAACCTGTCGGAAATTATATAAACTGATGTCAGGCGCATTTATAGACGGTACAAACATCACAATGAAAAAAATACGGCAGAAGCAATGGTTACCCTGGGTAGTATGGAGTTGGGAGAAGGAATGCTTCGCCGGGGTCGGCAAGACAAAAGATGAGAGTCTCGTTAGCCGGAGTGGCACCCGCCGTGAGGACAAGGTTGTTGGGTTCGAACCTTACTTTGTTCCCTCTCAAGTATCCCATGTAATTCGCCAGTGCCTGTCAGTATTTACGTTGCAAACTTCGATCAAAGAAAGAAAAGGAAAAGGAAAAAAAAAAACTTTTGCCGTGTCTTTAATTCATAACGTAAACGGTCTCTTGATGATTGCTTGAAAGAATAAATTTATTGTCGGTTTAAAAAGAAAGAATGTCACGCGGTTGATGGAGACCGGACAGCTTAATGGGTGGGCTTACTTTTTGAAAGCTGGCAAGCCATGATAATCCTGGAAGAGGGCCAGCTCGCGGAATATGTGCGCGCCGTCTCTCTTGAACCCCGCAGGGTCGGGTGGCTTTCGAGCCACGACTCGATAAGATCAAATGACAGCTGCCCAAAGATGACGAGAGAAAAGTTGAGACTAGCGTCATTGCACTACTTCATGTGAACATAGCAGAGTTTTTTTTTCTTTTTTAATTATTATTTTTTGATGAATAGTAAAAAAGGCAGATCGTTGTATGGTGTTTGATGGTGCTAACCTGGTTCTCTGCAAGGCCCATCTGAATGATTCCATCTGCGTTGGAGATTGGGTCATAAGGGTTCTGCTCATACTCCTGCCACCCTAGGAAGTAAGAGGAGTCCTGTCCATGGGAGTTGCATGCCGCCTTTCTTGAGAGCAGATTCTTATTCATTTTGGTGTGTGGGTAAGAGATGCGCTTTAAAAAGGTTGATAATGATGGAGAGAAAGGGCAGAGGAGAAAGAGCAGTAGAGTGTGTTTGGTGATGCCTGTGGGATGGAGAGCTTGGGGTTATTATATAGTCTTTCCGCTGAGAGAGAGAGAAGAGAGATACGGGGGTGGTTTGAATTTCTGCGGAGAGAGAAGAGAAGGAGGCTGCCGACAAACAAATATCCCATAGGTTTTTCTTTTTTTTTTTCCTTGGATGATGATAGGTGATGGTCTAAGGCAACGGCGAAACACCGACACCATGCCTGTGTAATTTGGAAGCGGACAGGGTTGTATCTTTCGCCCGATAGAAAGGTTCCTGCTCCTTCGCGGGAAACCATCGTCGGATCGCGCAATATTCCTTTTGAGATCTGTGCAGACCGATGGATGAACCGCTTCCGGGTGCTTTGAGAGCTGTGCAACGAGCGATCCAACGGTCAGCATCGTGACGAGCCCTTTAGAGCCCATGGGTCCCGCGGGATTAAATTTAAGTTTCGGATCCTTAAAAATTCTACCATCTCTTCTCTGGAACAGCTTCTCTTCGAGTCATTTCATGCCCGGACATAAGATACTCCCATCTGAACTGCACTTTTTTTTGCTTCATTAATTTGATTTCGGACCCTTAAATTCCCCAGAGAAATTATTGGGTGGACCAGGGCAAATCTGGGAGCATATGCACGGTGGATAACGCGCAACGGAGAATTGGTGAAATACAAGGGGTAATGTGGCGTGTTAGCCACCGTGGGATTGGCGGGTCCATTGGACCTGGTCCAAGTAATAATTACACCTTAGGCCACCATTCCCAAGTGCAAGGACCATCGAGCTCGAGCCCTTGTCTCAAACCAATTGATCTCTGGTCATCGGTGGAGTCTTCACCAAACCCAACTTCCGACTTGGGCTTCGTCGATGTCGGAAGTATCAAGTGCTGCACGGAAATGGATCCCTTTCGCGATGGGATGAACTAGTCCTCCACCATGCAACGTTTGACTCAAACTAGTATGGTTGCAGTAGTCATAATATAAACCAGTCCTCCGACAAACAAATCAAGGATGTATCTTCGGTACTAGATTCACCTGAATCCCACGGGGAGACGTGCAATGGACCAGGTCAATTTCATTCACCATGATCTCACCAGCATGACAAAAATCTATCAGATTCGCTAATCAGTTTACGGTGTTCCTTCTATCTAGAGAAACTTTGATTTAATCAGCTACCTGTTTTGCTCATCCTATTTTTTATGAGAATATGCAGTCAAGTTGGAACAAATCAGCATCCGGAAGGTTCTCCAAAGCCAGCCAGCCACGATCACACCAAATCTCTCAGATGGACATCTTTTCGTTATTCAATTCCCTCAACAGAGGGATTGGTTGCATTATTGTTTTGTTGGTCGGAGCTTCAGTTCCTTCTATAGGGAAACTTCATTGTAAACAGCTTCCTAATCCTAATTTCTGCTTAGCAATCTCTCTAGAAAAAAAAAAAAATGCAATAAACTTGGAATAAATCTGGCATCCAGGAGAATTCTCCAAAGTTAGACATGATCACGTCAAATATATTAGATGAATATATGTACGTCATATATTCAATTCTCTCAAAAGAGGGATCGATTAGATTTTTGTTTCGTTGCTCCTATTATTGTTCACATCAACCTACTACATATGGTTTTACCAAAAAAAACCTACTATATATGGGAGCTCTTCTTATACCTTTCTCCGGTTTGATCGATATGCACAAGAGCTCCAAATCAAATCCGAAAACCAAGCAATCGCCGTATGTTTCAGCTCACTGATTTCAGTTTCTCCACCCCAAAAGGCCTGAAGTGCTGCTTTCTGTCATCATCACATGGTTGGCGGAATGGACCCACGGGGACCAATTAAAATCTTCCAACAGTCGCCCTCTTTTGTAGGTAAACAAAAGCTATGTGATGGAAAAGCGCAAGTTGCTAGAGGATGACTCTTGCTACATTTGGATTGTCAAAATAAATAAAATAAATAACTAAGATTTGAATCTTTTTGAATTATCTCAATGTATAGGAGCATGAATCTTTTACGATGTGCAAGTTGCACCATAATATTTATATTCTGTAGTTATGTATAATCAGCTATCAAAAGATGGATGGCCATTCAATAAGCTAGCCTACAAATGCATACCATATTATTAATGGCAGTTCATTTCTTGACGGTGATCACCTAGTGATGCACAGCATCCTATGATGCATGGGCCGCATCATAGAAGGTTCTGATTGCATGTATTATATATATATATATATATATAATTTGGTAGGAAATCTTGTGACACGGAGAGCACATTGGATATTAACCGCATTTCTCTATCCTGCGTTTTTCATCTGATGGCTTTCTATGTTTTACTCTTCTACCCTATACTTCGTGGAATTATACTTTTACAAGGTGGTCATGTTACATGCCTAGGTCACGCAACTTGTTGGTGTTAAATTATCAGAAGGGACCCACCTTAGACGGCGTCCGTCTCGAACCGACGCACGTCGGTCCGACCGATAAGTTACATCATACGACATCCCCGTAATCCTTGGTTGTGGGGCCCTGGTCAAAGATGGGTGTCCAAGTCCGGGTTGTCGGAGGTGGGTGCGTTCAGGCAAGGGTGAAAATCTAGCCACAGACCGGAGTACGGACGCCGACTTCCATAAATTATCTGTTTTAGCTTCATTTTTCCATCAAAAAGTTTTAGCTTCGCTTACAGGCCAGCTTCCCCGAAGGGGCTCCAAGACTTCAAAATAAGGACCCTAGAACCCTACACATTGACTTCCATAAGTTAGCTATTTTAAGGGCTCCGCGTTTTGGTTCGAGTCCTTATCAATATAATATAAACTCAAAGCAAGGACTTGGATGATGCACTCTGGTTCCATGTTTAATATGATTTTTGCAAGACAGTTGGCACTACTATTGTAACAACTACAAGAAAACATGTCCAACAAATCCGCCTTTCATTATACCAAAAAAAAAAAAAATACTGCCTTTGCAAAAATGTTATAGGTGCCACCATAAGATAAGCGGTGTTCATTATCATGAAAGGTTAGCTAGCTCGGTCTCATGGCCATTGTTAATAATGCTGCTTTACCTTTCATCCTTTCGATTTTTTATTTTATCTATCGATACTTTCTTTAAATCTTAACTTCTTTGGTTATGATCAAGTTCATTTATGATGATATAATCGGTGCGGTCCGTATCTTTTGTGCGAAAAAGCACTTGATCTTTTTGATTATTTGATCGTACTTTGTGTAAATTTCAAAACAGTCTAAGTTCCTTCTTATCCATCCGCATATATTTGGAAGCTACTATTCTGCGATCCGATGGTGGATTCATGCACGAAAGGTTTTTTTTCACATAAAGATACCACCACGTCCTTGATATAATATGACGAATTTACATATGCCCCCCTTCACTTCTTAATGGCTCTCTCTCTCTCTCTCTCTCTCTCTCTAGATCACTCTCTATGTTTGTCTAGATATCTATGTGTTTCCCATCTAGAAAGATCGAATAAAATGAGAACTAGCAACAAGAAGAGCATACTGCCTCTGCCATGAAGAAAGAATTCAAAGGAGGAAGAAGATTAGTATCTTAAAAGTTCTAGAATGATTTTTTTGCCATTCGAAAGACCTAAGCACTTATCTTTCGTGCATATCTCATAATGAAATTATTAAGATTAGAATGCTAACTACAAATCCGTCTGAAGTCTTATTTATGTTTATCTGCTAGGTGACATACAGTGTGTTTTTTTATGCTAGAAGTTTTAGTTTGGTGCTCACGTTCTTTCATGTTATTTAATTCTCTAGCCACATTTGTTAAGTTCTTTCGCTATGGATCATAGAAGCTTCGGAGGGTTAAAGTGCCAAGGCAAACCCACATGATATAATTTCCTCTTCCTCCTCTGGCTCCCATCATGTCCCACTGGTCCTGGCCTGCTGATGCTTGACGTTGGCCATGCTGTGTAACTGCCATAACGTGCGCAAACCAACCAAGCATTTACTAATGAATGTCCTCGATATTGGTGCAAGACATAAAACCCACAGCCATAAACATGAACAATTATGGCATATCATATCATATTGGACTAGTTGTGAGAAGAAGTAATATACCATGTCGTTCCACATCGCAAGACTTCCATGCCCCAGTGTTAACATTTAGGTTGCATGGGCTCATGGGGGCCATGTGGTCTTGCAGTGGCAGAACTAAGAAGGGTTAAATTCACATGACAGCCCCACCATGTATATCCTGCCCAAAACATCTCATGGCTTGGCGAACAATGATGGATGTACTCCTTGGTGACAACTAACATGGCATTGCACCCTTGCAGTCCATTCTCGAGCCACTTTGGCTGATCACGAAGCATGGTCACATTGCTTTCTTCTTCAGTAGCGTAGGCCCTCATAGGACATCAAATTTCCCATAAATAAAAAGAAAAAACATTCTTACTTCCACCGCCTCTTTCAGCCTATGGCTTTTCCTCTTCCTTCCTCCATGACTTAAAAGTTGTACCATCTTACATTAAACCTCCCGATGTCAACGACAAGAATCAACATCAGATGTAACAAATGTGATGCACTCCATGTACCTAAATGCTTGGAAGTTCATGGTTGATGAATTTGAGATATCAAGCCTCTCTACATGCTGAGCAAACAGAGGTGGCCACGAGAACAACATGAGGTATTGTATTTGGTGTTTGAACTCACGACCTTGTAGACAAGCTGTCGCATATTGACTTTGTTTAATGTTCATATGAGGCCCCAGAAGCTGAAACATGTTTGACATGGGGGGCATATGATGTCGTAGTATCTTCACCAGATTAGATAGTCGGTGAAGCGTTGAATAAGGTAACATACGTTTTCATCTTAATATGGGAGGTAGTTCCTCACTTTATATGCCCCAAAATGGTCCCAAGTGCTCTTATTCTACTAGCTAGATAACTAGGTAAGGTTTAAGAAATGCATGGTTTGTCACGGAAGTACTAGCAAAAAGGTGTTGAGAACTTCAGAGTCCTCAAACTTTTTTACCGTTCATAAAGGGTCAAATATCCTCAGTGGTAGTGGGACAAGTCTCGTATCTAATTCAATAGGTGGTGCACGATAGGAAAGGACAGGAATGGGGAGAAAGAAAGCTTGCGTGTTCATTTTATGCTCCTATCTTCCCTTGTTGCCCAGCTATCCTCGCTTTCAATTTGCTCAAAAAACTATTAACCTACGCTCCAACCCTCCATATATAGTTAAGGATTTGTAACTTTGCATGTTCAGCATATATGCTCTTTATGATCTACACTTGCTAAAAAAAAATACTATCTAGTATCTTCACGTTGATATCATTTATGTTACAAAAGTTTAGGTCACGTTTGTTTGCATGTGAAGTTGGCCACGGATGATATCTGTACGGGTTGCTCTTTGGTTGATTGCTCGGCATTCCACGCATTTGCAAAATATGTGGAAGTAAATAAACAAACATCTTTCTGAAGAAGAAAAATCGAACTTGTACTACCTAGCTTTCAATAGCCGCATTATTGGTGAGCCTAAAGTCGCGGTGCAACCGAACTTTGTACGGAATTAAACTGTAGGACTTCGGGTTGTATTTTGGACGCGAAAGAATGATTGACTTCTTTCACGACATTCGCACGTTGCATATATTTCAAAGCATAATATTAGCTTTGTGATTTTGTGTTATAGATTGAAAGAAAAATTTGTCATATTTAAAATTATGCAGGGCACGAACTAATAATTGACGTCACAAAAGAAGATCGATCGGAACCGACCGTAAAGCCTTGGTTCAAAAATGAGTTTATTGTGAGGCAATGATTATGAAATGAGTTCATCTGACCTGCTATACTGGATGCAACAAAATGTTGAGCTAAAAAAAAAAAACAAAATGTTGAGCTAAAAAAAAAAACAAAAAACTCCGATGAATGACCCAACCCAAACTTGATTAGACACACCCTAAATTTGATCTTGCTGGTGAATCAGCAATGAATGAATCTAATTCCAAGACACAAACAGACAAGAGTCAAATGTATCTTAAGGTTTCACCTACCGAGTAGAGCCCGAGAACAAATTCAAGACGTACGTGGGACACTGTCGCTTCCCTCCTTTCCACCCATCTTCCAGAAAGAAAAGCCACCTCGCGCTGCCTGGCTTGGGCTCATTTTGCCAACCAGTTGATTCAGGTCCTGGACTTGACTGATGAACCCAAGATGGAGCCCAAACTGCAACTGGGCCTCAGAACCATTACCAAGCTTAAAGATGCGCAATGCGTTTATTTGTTAAATATTCCAAGCTTAAGATTGGATCTTGATGTATTATTCCAAGCTTATCTTCCTGATTCGTTGTTAAACATTTTGTTTGCTGATTCCACGGATGTATTTATACTCGTTTGGTTCAATTTATCCGATTTACCCCAGAAAAAAAAATCCACAATGCAGTATTCTGCTCTGAAGCAAGTCTATCTCACCCAATGCTGCTTTTTCTTGTTCTCTTTGTTTTCCAAGGGAACCTAGCATTTCATAAATTTAAGTCCGTAGAAAGATTTTCTCACAAAAAATGTCGGCACAAAGACTTGTTAAGGACAAAATCACATTTAATACAGGTAACTAAAAAGGTGTATTAGCATGGCAGCGTATTCTTTCTTCCAAAGGTTAGTGTTTGGCTTTCTCTGCGCAAGATATCATCCTTGTTTTCTCTTCTGCTCTGGTTGTGGTAAGTACACACATACAGCATAAGCATCATATCCCACTGCAAGGTCATTCAATCCATATACAGATTTAAAAGTTGAACCTTTTGAAATTATTTGAGTAACTAAACTTT
>KE504865.1:566333-589004 GCA_000441515.1 Elaeis oleifera
GCCGAATCCTTCCCCTCCCTCTTTTTTTTTTTCTTCCTCTTTCTCTCTTTCTATTTTTTCAATGTCTCTCTTTTTTCTTCCGGTTCGGATCGTTGGTTCGGTATGGTATGAAACCGTACTGAACTGTACCGCCGGCCGGCCGAAACGGCCGGCGGTACCGGTTCAGCAAACCTTGCTTACAACAGCTTTTTGGTTGGAATAAAGAGAGAGGTTTCTGGTTTGTACAGTCATTCCAAAAACACAAAAAAGGTAAAACTACAGTACCAGTAGTTTTCTGAAAACTGTTTCTCAGAAAACGAACTTAATGGACCACAAGCCTTGACCACGCATCTCTTCTTATCCATGGGTTTCTTCTCATTGCTTTCCTTGTCAAAATTTTCTCTCCTCAAATCTTGAAAATAGGATCAGCATCATTTTCCTTGTGCTCCAAAATTGGCAACTCCAACGATCAAGATCTGATCCAATCTCAATCAAGAGATCATGGAATTTGAGATCTGATATCTATCCTTCTCCTCCCCTTTCCCTCTCTTATTTCTTCTAATATTACTGCTGGAGGACTCTTGACTGTTTCTTTCCTGAAATCCTATGGTCTTCCTCTATTGTTATCTTTCTACAGACATAATATTCTATGGAGTACATAATTTCTGATCAAACCCATCTACCATGTCAAACCAATGGTACTTTAACCCCACCTTTCTTGCATAGAACATTCCCAGTGTGATGCTCTTCTTTGTTTCTTCCACTCTTTTTCTGAAAAGAAGTTTTGGGTTATGCCTCCGCAGACCTAAAACAATATAATATACAACTAAACAACATATTTGCATTGCCTATTTTTGAATCCTGTTTTGATAGAATAGGACCAAACAACTAAAAAGATAAAATTGAGATTTGTTGCAGTGGTGTACAATTTTGACATGATGCTGGATATGAATTTATGGTATTTCTGTATTACTGTCAAAAAGATAGCGGAAAAAGAGATGGGATATTGTAATAAATGTTGATATGGTTGCTGTAATTTTGGAATTTGAATAATCTAATCCATCATTTTCTTGTTTTCCTTCAGGTCAAGGGCAAAACCCTATTCAGATGCTGAGATCAAGGTACTGCATTCCAGCGCCTCACCTGTGATAGTCCAGATTCTGTTTTATCACGTGTCATATGTTTTTACACTTGCATCGTTGAAAATGAATCGTTTAAGGTTTATATTATAAAACAGGCACTGTATTCACCTTTTTTTTTTTAACACACCAGTTAACTTTTCTATCAACCAAATAGCAAGCAAACAACCATTATAAGTGTATATACATCCTTGGGTTATTTGCCTCACACCATTTTGGTTTCTTGCCTCCTACTGATGATATATAATTTCAATCCCACTAATTCCTCCCCTCAATGCACTAAAGTGACATGGAAAGGGTTCCTTTTTTAACGGAGACATGGGAAAGTTAATAAAGATTTCAAGGCTATGTTTTCAGTGGTAATGCTGTGGTTTCTGACTATACACCTGGGTGCTCTTTTTATTGCAGACTGCTTTCAGGGCAAAAGCAATGGAATACCACCCTGATCAAAACCAAGATAATAAAGGTATGTAAAGTGTTGTCCCTTTTCTCTAATGTGAAGTTAACTTGTTTCTTTCACTTCATATTTTGAACAATTTATGTGGTAGATAACCTACTTTTATGTTATTGATGAAAGAAATGAATGATATTCTCTTTTCCCCCTTTCCAGAGGCTGCAGAGGAAAAATTTAAAGAAGTGATGAGGTCTTATGAAGCAATAAAACAAGAGAGGAAAAATGGAATTTGTTGATCCTACAAAGTACTTGTAAATTCTGAGCATGCCAACAGGATATACATATCAATTAAATTGGGTCTCAATACTTGATGATGGTGACGACATCAAAATTAGCGTCGCAGTAATGTCTGCTCTTTAATGCCTGAGATGGCAGGATGCTTATTTGAGAAGCTAACTGAGAGAAGTCTTTTTTGATGTTTGTTGTATGGTCCAGTCTTAACATGAGTATTTTTATTCAGATTAGCACATCTTTGCTAGCATGACTATCTATGTAAAATAATAATATCGAGCACCATACAGGACATAAAGTTCTACACTGTATCCAATTTTTACACAATATCCTTATTTAAATGCGTGGAAAATCAACTGTTAAAATGTCTGCTTGGCAAGTCCAATGTTGGTATTGTTTACAATGAAAAAGTCTAAGAGCATATCTCACAGGTCATATTTATGTTTCAATTACCATAGTTGCTAAAATCCAAGGTTACTGCTCCCAGATCAGTTTGGAAGTAACAATTACCATGATCTATTAACCGATGACATATTTGGTATGGAAGCTTTCCTTGACAATTTTTCAACAATTTTCTTTCAATTAAATTATTGTTGTTATTTATCCATGTTAATGGCTACATGGAAGAGAAAGGAGTTTTAGTATTTTTCTTGCCCTTTTTACACCTTAATTGAATCTTAATGGTGGATGTATGTTAGGTCATTGTATCCTCTATTGGTCAAAGATTTCGCCCTTCAAATTTAGTTCATGGAACTATATAGTTGATGATCATGGGATGAAGTACTTATCACAACGTTAGGTCCCCAAAACTGAGTCCTCCACCTATCCTAAAGCAGAGAGGTGCCAACCATCTAAGCTTAGGCTCCCAGTGAAAAAAAGTTGTAGCATGAGAATCACCTTGTTTTATATTTGATCAACATAGAGCTATCACTATATTGAATAATCTTTAAATTGGAAGTATAAACAGCTGACAAAGCATAAGCAATTCAGAAGCAAAAAATACCTGTTTTCCAAAAGAATACTTTCCGTAATCCCCGGAGCCTTTTAACATCCATATCTCCTGCCCGTAGCTCAAGGCCCTGATATTTTTGCACTGGTTACTTGCCACATCGTGTTTAATAAGTTCACCTAGGAAAGTAAGTGGGGTAAAATTGTCAAAAGATCCAACTGAATCTTGTTTGCATTTTTTTTCTCTTGGATATAGCTTAATATTCTTTCCTGTCTGAGATTTTGACGGTTTAAACCGGCATAAACTGGTTAAAACATGACCATTAAAAGGGCACAGAGCTCCATCAGAGAGAGATGACAAAGGCTTCATTAAGCAATTCCTTCAACTGCATCAAACATGAAATGGTATTTGTTGTGATTTTGAGCCACATAGCATTCCTATGTGGATATATTTATCCTGCAAACGCACAAGTAATGAACCTATGCCGCTTTGCATATGCCACCGCAGTGACAGACAGAAGTAACTCAAGCTAATGCAACTAGAGAATCTCAATCGGGCAACCAAATACAAACACATAGCAAACACATGCAAAGCGCTATCTTAAAGAAGGCCAGCTGGCTCCAAATAAAATGACGGTAAAAAGCAGATTTAATTTACACTGCATGGAAAAGCATGCATCTAACAAGTGACTATTTCATAATAACAAATCTAACAGGCTGTATGGATTAAGAGTACAATACTGCACAGACTTAATGATCTATTGTTTCAGCTACTCCTGCCTTGCATGTTCTTTTGTAGTGTCCTGTTTGGTTGCAGCGACTACAATGCACTGTATGTTTCTCACGATTAGCTTCCTTCACACAAAGTCGCTTCTTTTCAGGTCGACCTGGGGGACGACGAAACTTTGGTGGACGAACCACTCTATTTTCATCATCTGTAAGACCCTCGGTAGCCTTGCTCCACTCACTTTTGTCTGGAATGGGATATATTGGTTGAGAATATGCCTCACAGTACTTTGCAACCGTAAAATACTTCTCTGTGTATTCATAGATATTTTCCTACATGAAAGGAGGGCTGCAACAGCATGAGAACATGGTACTCCATACAACTGCCAATCACGACATGAACAACAGCGAGTGCCAATATTCACGATATTAGAACGATCAGCTGATAAAACCTCAAATTCTACTTCATCTGAACGAAGCACTTGGTAGCTCAATGCAGACTCAATAGCATCCGAAATACGCTTTCAATGGAAGGGCGAGTACCGATGTCCACGTCATACCCTTTCGTGTCGTTCTTTAAACTCGGCCATTAATTTGCCATGGATCCGCTCTATAACTTGAATGATGGGAAGTTCACACGCTTCCAGTATCCATTTATTGAATTCCTCAATGTTTGAAGAAAGATGACCAAAACGTGATCCTTCAAAATAAACTACAGCCCAGCGATTTGGTGGAACTTGCTGGATCCTTTTGGCCGCTTCAGCACAAACTTCTTCAATTTCTGCCATCCTTTCTCTAAAGCCAATGGTAGTGATAGAATAAGCAGCCTTCCACAAAAGCTGGACAAGCCTTCCATTCTTGAACTCCTTATTGATGCTTTCAGTTAGATGACGCATGCATATCCCTTGGTATGCAGTAGGAAATTTTCTTCTCACAGCTTCAACAATACCCTTCTGTCCATCAGACAAGACTGTAAGCTGAGGTATGGTCTCTGTGCTTATCTCAAGCAGCTTATGAAATTCTGATAAAAACCACATCCAGCTTTCCTCTGTTTCTACATCAACAATGCCAAAAGCAACCGGGAACAATCCACCATCAGCATCAAATGATGTCACGGACAATAGTGTACAAAGATACTTGCTTTTTAGCTCCATTCCACCAAGACCAATAATAGGTAAACAGCCATGCAAAAACCATTTATTGATGCATTAAAAGAACAAAAAGTCTCTGGAACCGATGGTCTGACCCAGTAGTGAACACTTGAGCAATACTTCCAGGGTTTGAAAGCTTTATCTGCTCACAGTATGCTGGCAGCAAGCAATAACCCTCCTCAGAAGATCCATAAATAGCAGCCAGACCCCTTTCTTTCGCTCGCCATGCTTGCTTGTATGGTATAGTAATCCCATACTGCTTTTGAATGTCTTGCAGTATATCCTTTGGTTTATAATTCACATTGTCCCGTAGCCGCTCCTCTATAAGATTTACAATCCAATCAACTGATGCTTGGTGATGGCCAAGTTGTGCAGTTTTGCCACAAGTATGTGTTCCTTCAATGCTCCTTATTGTGAAGGTTGGGACATTGGGAAGCTTTACTGCACGTATGCGCCAAGGACAATCCTCCTTGGCACACTTAGCAAAGTAGCGAATCAGATCACTTTTATGATCTTAAGCTCAAAGTGCTGTGCAATTGCAGCTTCTTTAATTGCCTTTCGGAAAGTCTTGACATCAGCAAACTGCTGTCCGACAACAAAATTGAAGTCCTCCATCTACTGAGCAAAGAGGAGCTCGATGCTCTTCAGTGCTTGAGATTTAGTCTTTCTTCCTCATGCACCGTACAACTTTTCCAACTAAGGTCAACCTTTCTATAATTTATGCCTGCCCAAGCACCTAAAGATAAGTAAACTGAGGTCAGCACAAGAATAATGGTTCAGAAGGAAGAAAGTACATTCAATAAGGCAGGCAACAATTTAAAGTTATTTTTGTTTTCTCTTGATATGGCATAGAACAAAAAATTATCAAGGAACATACTAGCATAATACCCTCTTCTTAAACTAGTAATAACAATAAGTTAATTCTAATAAAGGAATAATAAAAATTTCCTGCATCACAGATACTTAAATTTAAAGGGAACTTTAATGCTTAAAGTAACATTTCGCAGATGCTCTGCACATCATTTCTTTGTTCCCTCTGACCAACAGTGGATGCAGGCAACTTATTTCATATGCAGCATCCAGATGTAAGCAGAACAGAACCAGAATGGTGAGGACCAGCAAAGCAATGCGTCTCACATACTTATCTTGCATGGGCACCCAACAATTTCGATACCACTTTTATTTTGCCAAACCTGACCATAGCTTAGCGTACATGTCAGGTGCTGATAGCTGAGGGTCATGTGATGATGATGTTCTCTAGCTTATATGCCCTTCTTTTTTGATAAAATCCAGCTCACATGCTCCTTCATCTAGTCAATATTGCTATTCGGTGCAACACATATTTGTCTGCCTGTATGTTAAAAATCAAAGGTAGGATTATACCAATAATGTCTATAAGCTATCAAGTTCAATAACAACCGCCAACATACAAGAAAGGATGACCACATTTCTTTTAGTAGTAAACATTGGTCGTTGCAATAACTATGGCGAAAGTTTATTATAACAGCAACCTTTATGAAGACAATGAAAGCTATTTCCTTATAGTTGGTAATCACTATAGTAATTACTCAGAATGTCTGACACAACACCTATATTACAGTCTGACAATCTCAGGGCTTCAAGAAACAAACATAATCGACGATCATCTTTGATCGCTCAAACTAACTCAAGATTAGGACTACTTTATAATTGCACCAAGGACTTCATAATTTTAATGGGCTGTTCCAAAAACTTCAATATTACGTCATGCCAAAACGACTCCCAAGCAAGAAAAGAGCATTTGGGTTCCTGGAAACTCCCCAACTCCTCAATTATGGTGGCAGACCCATCGGCAATTCGCCACTGACAACAGTGGGTATTCTCAGTAAGATATTTGTCCCGTAAAACAGAAACCCAGAGTGATAGCCTCATTAAGAAAACGGGTGACTATTTGTTATTTATTAATCTATAGGAGAACTTATAATGAAATGGAGAACAAGCAGCAACCTATCGATCACTAAACAACAGTAAACTAAAAACAGCAAAAAATTCAAAAAAAAAAAAACTAGTCTGTACTAAAATTAAAATCTTGCACCACAATAAAATACTAAATTTATTACCGTTAATAAGACATGATCGAAAATTTCTTGTCTACACTGCGACACAATCGAGTCGAACGGAGGCGTGGATTTCAAAAGGTGGACCGAATCAGATCGAAGAAGCTCGGAATCAGCTCCGGCGCCCAGCTCTCGGGCTCCCGAGAAAGGCCCGAGCAGACCACCGGCTTCGACTCGAGGTTAACTATGGTGAGGAAAGGAACAGGAGCAGGAAGGGAGGACAGAGGGATTTGGATCGCAAGGCACACAGGGGATAGAGGGTTTGAGAAGGGAGGGGAGGTTCCCCCATTGGAACGAGGGTTCGAGACGGATGGGGAAGAAAGAAAGGAGAAGCCTGTTTCGGGATTCTGACGAAAGATTAGGGTTGATTAGGTCATCGCAGAGGGGTAATTTGGAACGGGGGCGTTTTGGTCATTATACTGGTCCGGGGAAAGGTTAATTTATCATTAAACTCCCTTACGTTTCTCTTGTGACGAAAGGGCCCTTTAAAAAAAATGTAAGAAACTTTTGTTTTTTGTTTTTGCATGAGGCATTAGTTTAAGCCGGTGAGCCCTTCTCTCGTTTTCAATTATATCAAAAGCAAGCAAAAATCATACCGACGGGCATCATAGAAGAAATGTGCAGCGGACTTCCTATTTTATCATTTTTTTTTATCATATTTTTTATACCCATCTTTTTTTATGATTAAAATAATCATCTTAAAAGTAGGAGTTTAAAAGCCAAGAACTTCTCGTATTAACGGAGTCATGAGTTTTATGATTCAAAAACCAAAAGAGAGAAAATCACACATGACATCTTTCTCATTCTTTATTTTCGAAACATACATTTTATCAATGCATACTATAAAACCACGTGATATGTCAAGTAAATTAGTGATCTAAAAAATTAATACATATATCTAAATAAACGAATATATATAATATAATATTTATCTATACAAAATATATGATTAGATGATACATACTTAACAAATTAGCTACGTAGCAGTACAATACATATCTTGCAAATTGATATAGTTTCCAAAACATCAGTTTACTAATACATACTATTTGATCAAGTAATATATACTTGTTAACCTTTTGATATATATTGTAAGCTTTTTTAAAATACATATTTTCAAATAATTGATATACGATTTTAGAATATATTTTTATATGGAGATATGTATTGGATTACCGTTGAATGTGTAGCAAATAAACTAATGATATGAATTAAGAAATCAATAAGTATATATTACTTGATCATATAGTAAGCATCGGTGAATATACTGTTTTAGAAATTATATATTAATTTTTTTGAAGATGTTTATTAAGTTGCTGGATAATTAATTTGTTAGGTGCATATTATCTAGCCATATACAAAGTATTAGTGAATTCTATGTTCTACAAATTGTGTATTAATTTATCTAGAGATGTGTATTAACTTGTTTGATGATTAATTTGTTTGGTGTATATCATCTAGCCCATATAGTATATACCGATAAAAATATATTCTGAAAATGAGAAAGAAAGAGAATGCTGCATTGATGACCAGGAGGTTTTAATTTTAGATTTTTTTTAAAGATGGGAGTTAGGGGAAACATGGCAAAATTTAGAAGTGTATGCTATATTCTTTTCTCTGATGCCCGCCCCAAATGATTTTCCAAAAGCCTTCCAAACTTGATACAAACGGCCTTGAAACCTAGATCATTTATTGTAGCAGAAGTAGCGGTTAACCAACCCCTAATTCACCGGGATGCAAGTATGTGTTACGCATACAAGCTTTAACAACAAGTACTTCCAGCGAGAAGTAAATTAAGGTAACATGATGATGTCGACGTTTAGCTTGCTTCTTTTCATTCCCCTTTCATATTATTGTTACCCATTTCCCTATTAAATTGTCTTTGCCGAAAAATCCTTGGAACATGCACACTTGCTCGCATACTAGCCAAAAAAAGGGGAAAAATCCTCCCATATGAATACAATTCCTTGCACTCTCGCACGCAATTTCCTTTCTTTTTTGGACCGCAAGTTCTGTTGTATTAACGCAAAATTTCAGCCGCTCCAGGAGGTCATCATTTGGATCATTCGCCATTACAAAAATTAGTATAAAATTCTTCATCCATCTCACCTGCCCATAACCTAGGACGGTGCTTGACGGCAAAACTTGTGTTTTCGTCTTGTTTCGTTCCTGCAGAAGGGGAAGGCACCGAGGGACAAAAACAGTAGAGAGGATCTTCATGAGCATGCACCACCATTACTTCATTGGTACGTTGTAGAGAACTATTTAGCTAATATCCGCTGAGAAAGCTCCTTACAGTCTCCTACATGAGCCCGAATATCACATGGAAGAAAGATACTAAGACCAATTCTTGAGTGAGATGATGGGTAAGTCCACCAAGCTCGCAATCATTTCTAAAATTGGTAAGATGGTGGATATGTGTGAAGATTCATACAGACATATATTTAGTTCCACCTCGATTATTCGTCAGAAAAATTTTGAATATTTGTAGAGAATCAAAAGATTCAAATAATATTTTTCGACTAATCTTTTTGTATGACATCCTATATTGTTACAAATTTGACCCAATCCATAGCCCATACAAACTAAGAAATTACTGTAGCTTAAATTCATTGAGACTAACTGCGAACCGAATAATGATGTTTATGAATGAATGTATATGGATTTGGATCCTCAACTTGGCAAGGACATCAAGATTTAAATGAAAAAAATGTACGAAGATCCGTGTAGATGTATATTTTCTCTCATATTAATTATTTTAACAAGAAGATTTTAGATATTATATAAATTAAAAATTAAATAATATCTTTTCGATAGTCTTTTTGGATAAGGTGATTGTTACGGTATGCCCACCAAACTCCCAATCATCTACTAAAATTTGAGGCCAGCAACCATAGATTTTCAAAGAATAAAATTTGTCCCACACCAAGCTCCAATAAGTTATCCACAAGAATCATCAGCAGGAACAAGTTTTTGATGCAAAAGCCAAAAAAAAAAGAAAAAGAAAAAAGCAAATAAGAAATTGAATTCACTGAGTGACAGAATTGAATTAGTGCTTCAAGTACAGAGATGTTTGGAGTTAATACAAATACAGGCAACACAGCAGCAGACAAGTACTGTTGACAAAACTTAGAAACTTTAACTAGGATTATGTAACAGTTCTGTGAATTTTACGGTAGTAAAACGATGTAGAACAGAACAGTCGTTGCAGTCCAAGCACTCTCAAAATTATTAAACTTGCAAATCCCAGATCCATCCTCAGAAAAGACAAGCTGACAAAACACGTCCTGTCAATAGAACAGTTGAAATATACCACCCCATCATGAGTACAACCATGGTAATGGATATTTTTCAGAATTTCATTTCATAGGAGGAGCTCTGTAGTATGCAGGAACCATTGCAGGGAAGAACATTTGCCTAACACCTTCTGCTCTTATAATAGGAAAATGATACCTGATGCACCCTACAAGATAAAACACAGCACCATAAGCATGAATACAAAAAAAAAACATAGAACTTCATTCCATGGAATGCATCCCCTTTTGGATATTTATATAGCATTATCTGCATGTACCAGTTTTTGACTCTTTGTTCGTGTAAAAGAGAAATGATGCCCTATCAGCTGGTGCTCAGGAAAATTTAAGAGGCCAAAGATTTCTTAGTATGCTGGAATAAAAGGCATTGAAGGCTATCTTAATAATATTGGTGCCTCTCTAATACTGGTTAAAACATCCACGCAGCATTTCAAACCTCCATTTTGTCTAATATGACAAGCCAAGCATGAGACAAAATATATTTACACAACTACAGAAGTCAAAATAAATTCACAAGAACAAATCTGGTAACTTACTGAGATCAATCTGGCTCCAACCCATAATCGTTTGGGTGAAGGAAATGGCAACAACAAACGGCCAACACCATATATAGCAACAGCAAAAAAGTGGGCGACCAAGCTCAGCGGGCGGGATTAAGACCAGAGAGTAAAGCAATGGGTCCATTTGTACACACACCTCCAAGGCTTAGATAATCAAAACAGGCTTGGCGCATCTCATTCCTAGCCTGATCAGGGGAGGCACTGAAGACCTTGTACAGAGCACCTGCCAAAGTGTTTATTGTAGAAGCAACTGGCTGCAAAGCAGAAAATTACACAAACTCTCGATGAAGTGCCAAAATTCAGTCACTTGTTGGCCATGGTTACTGATATAAAATCAAAGAATGAATCAGTCAACAAGCATATGGTAATCATGGCTTACCTTACGTAAGGTGTAGAAAGATTCCAGGTATTTGCACAAAGAAGTCGCATCATGCAGATTGCGCAGAGGCTTGAGAAGGTTACGGAGCACAACAATATCAGACAAGGCCACGGTCATTCCTCCACCAGTTAAAGGATGGCGCATATTGAATGCATCCCCCATTAAAAGAGCTCCAGGGGTAGGAAGAGGTGCAGCTGGCATGCTCCTATTTGGCATAGTTCTTATACTTCCTTTATCGATGGCCGATATAAAAGCATCATGAAGTTCAACTGGAAGCTGATATCATAAAACATGTTTGGCAATTTACAGTATTTAATTTAGGCCGTACGTAGGTTGTCTTTCAAAATCTTTTACAGTAAGAATAAGTAGTCCAGATGAACAAGGGAAAAAGAACTAACAACTGCATGTGCGGAAGATATCATTCAGAATGCATGTGACATTCAAAAATACCTGAGGTGCCACCACAGTTTTCAGATAATTTGCCATTTCCCCATTAGCTATGGAAGGTACCTTCTGCCCAGGCACATCAACCAAACAGCGGACCTCAGTGCTACTTATAGGATAAAAAGGATGGGTGAAGGATCTGCTAAAATAACATGCCCATGGTTTGGATGTGGAAGCTGACAGTTCTCCAGGACTAAACCAACAAAGCAGGAGGGCACCTCCACCTGCAGAAAGAGATATCGACTTATGAGAAGGTTTTAGTAGAATGGGTCTACACAATAATCTAAATTATTTACTTTATGCTGGTGAATACATCTGTTCATGCATGTGCATGCATGAAGATGAGCAGTACAAATTGAAACTGAAAACAGCATTGTGGAAGATGGTTTAAGGCTCTTAAGTAAAGTGAGATCATGTTTGGGAAAAAATGAAACTTGGCAGACAGGACTGGAGCTATATTCTTACCTTCGGTGAGCAGAGAGAGCGTCGCAGATTGGAAAAGCAACCATCGCACACAATTGTTAGAGGTGCATAAGCTTTTAACTCTTCACCGGACTTAGTCTTGTATGACACCCCTTTACCATCCCATTTCTTCAAGCAAAGATGTCACAGTTCCCTGCTCTAACTGAACACTGGAGAAATGTTTATGAACAACTTGAGTATATCCTAAAACAGGTGATGTATAGGTGATGTATACTAAAAAAGGTATACAGCATAAAGATGCTAAGGTATGGATAAAACATAAGTGAACAAGGTGAACAGGGATCACATGTTGTGTATATAATTATCTAATGGTTACTAGGAACATGGCAACAATTAAACTGCTTTTTTCTTGTCATATTTCTACTCTTATACTACAAATATAACTGCCTGTATACTACTGGTATCATATAGTAACTTTCATGCATAAAATCACATGTCTCCATTAATGAGCTGGTCAAAAGTTCTGACTGATAAAATAATATTAAACTGTCTCTGTTCACTCCTGCAACACATCCAATTACCTATTTCAAATATTACATCTTATAATTTTATTTAGTCATGGAATAAAATTATTTATTAAAATACAGTGGAACAGTAAATAAAGCTACTGCCTCTTCATTGATAAATTTAAGCATTATGAAACTATTGTATACTATGGAAATTAAGCTAAGAAAACCATTTAGGAAGGTTCAAATCAGAGGAAAAAAATGAAAGCAAATGACTTGGCAGTTATTATAGGTATTTTAAATACAAAAAAGAATTCTCAAGCAAGAATGCTTTACTACATTAAACTATACTAAAAAGAAAACAGCAAGCTGTTCTTTTTTGTGTTTTGAATTTATAGAAACAAATAAAAGAGTCTTAAAATGAAACTGGAATTACTTGGGCAAAGATGCAGCTTTCTCTCGCATCCGCTGTATGAACCGGCCATTGTGGAAGCTCCTTCCAGCAACATCAGAATGGAATTTCTCCAAAGGGTAAGGGAGTCTGGTATTCTTTCCATCTTTATAAAGAGCATAGCCAAGGACCCGCTGAGCATCAATTTCTTTCACACAGTCTAGAAACAATATAGACTTGAGCATCAGAAGCATCTGCAGAATGTGTGTGTGTGTGTGTTTTCTGAATCACAGGCAGAATGTGTTTTAATAAAACATGCTACCTAGATCTGGGCCAGAAACTAATAATATTCTATTTCAGAACATGTTTGAAGTTGATGTGTGAAGAGCATTAGTGATGGATTTTTTTTTTTGGACATTCATGATGGTGTTTAGTTTTAACAGTGATTCCCAACATTTCTGATTCACTCAAATCTAGAATTATAATTAATTCTCATGCTTACCCTCAAGGCCCAACTCAATCAATTTCAGGTAGCCCCCAGGTTGTAACAATTCACCAACAATTCGATCAGGCTCTGTCAGATCTCTCTCAATTACATGTACGCGGCGTGCATCCTACAGCCAATAAATTCAATCAGATCATTCTTAAAAAGTCTCTCAACTCCAGTCCATCTAGAGCATGTGCAACAGAAAGAAAAAAAAAATTAAAACAAAAATGACTCTGTCCTTACTGGACAAAATTGAGGATGGACAGAGATAGGCAAATCACTTCAATCAAAAAGGCAAAATGCAGTAAATGGGAACAAGGTTAGAAAGTTGAAAAAGATTATTCATTGCTAACAACTTAACACAAGATTCAATTTAAAACTATGGTAAAACCCTTACAAAATTCAAGTTCCAGAATTCACCTTGAGCTATAATGGTGTTGAAATTTGAAATTAGCACTGTACAAAGAACTTACTTTCAGCAATGCAGGCAGTCAAGGTTCTAAATCCCATGGGATGGGGTGTCATGATTTCTTCATAGGATATGACACCCCGCTGTCCTGCCCTGTCCCGACACCAGTCCTACTTATGCATCCCTTTTAGATATCTTCCATCTATCTCCTCTTCTTCTTTCATTACTTTCTTTCTTTATTTTCTTTTCTTCCTTCCTTTCTTTCTTTTGCTTTTATCTTCCTTTCTTTCCCTTCCTTCTTTTTGTTTCTTACCCTTCCTTTATTTCTTTTTTTCTCCTTTTCTTCTTCTTTCTCTTTCCTTTCTTCTTTCTTTCCTTCTTTTTTTCTTTCACTTTTTTCTTCGCTTCATCTTTCTTTCTTACTTTCCTCTTCCTTCTTCTCTCCCCACATGAATGGGTTTTGGAGTCCCAACCACGTCCCCATCCTATTTTTTCATAAAAACAGGATGAGACGGCTGGGACACTCTCAGTCCCATCAGACTTAAAACCTTGCATGTAGTTGAAGGCCACACAAATTTGCGAAAAAGAAATAGGGACCTTTTCCTTTAGATAAATTTCGGATAGCTTTTATTTTTTTTCTCCAATTTAATTCCTTTAAAAATTATTAACTTTCTTTTCCATATTTATTATAATCTATAATGACCTTTCCCACCATAGTGAGCACACAGTATATCCTAACAAAATCTCTTTCTTCTTAGAAAAATCCTGTGGTTATCTCAACCACTCCATTATCCATATCTCAACCACTAAGTGGTCCACATCAGGTAAATACTCCTGGGTAAAAGATGATTGGCATTTTCTTTTCGATAATAATCAGAAAGTAAAGCTCCATTAGTCATAACATAACCAATTACAATAATCATCAGCCTTGTTCCAATGATAAGGTGCCAGCGTTATCGATCCTCACTCGCTACCTCTGATTAGAATTACTACTAGGCAGCCACATATTAAGCAGCACACCACCTAGTGGTTGGAAGACGTGACACGTGAGAACAAATATCTCAAAACTGGTCGGTCTACAAGCAGCGACTCATCAGCCATCAACATTATGCGTCCAAATAGCAACCAAATCACAGATAGCAGCCCGATTTGAGCAAGAGAAAGTGGAAACATTCCCCTGGGCATGTCACTGCGTGACGATCCTACTTCAACCATGCATACATAGAGCCGATTTGACCTAGTCATTGAATTATGACCATCCTTCTGTCATAGCCTAAACATGAACCAAATGACTGAAGATTGAAGCCCTAGGCATGATTTAAAATTGACAAATTTAACACCATCCAATCAATTTAAGGTTTCATTAGTATTTTATCCGAAGCGATAGTCTAAAACAAATTCGAGTTGGCAGGGACCAATAAATTAGAAAAATATCGCAAAAACTATGACTTTGTTTAAAATTATATCAACCCAAATTCCGCTCGACCTTTCTTGATCCCGAATCTTGTCTCTTTCACAACGTAATCCAAAGCGCGACCATTTTACCAAAACAAAGGCAAATGACCTAAACGGAAACAGAAAAGGATTTTTTTTAAAAAAAACAAAAATCGAACCTTTCCGAGCGTATAGGCTAGGGCGGATCCGGCTACGCCAGCCCCAACGACGATAACGTCGGCACCGTCGTTCCGGCGGATTCCGAGCCGCATTCCACCTTCCGCCGGCGGCCGCCGCCCGGCCAGATTCCCGTCACCCCTCCGCCGTCTCCCCGGATTCCAACGAGGAGGAGAAGCCCCAAGATCGCGCCAACAATCCCTCCGACGAGATACTCGTCCTGCATCTCCTCCTCGCAGGCGCTCTCTTTCTCTCTCCCCCACCTCCCGGCCACGAGCGTCAAATTAATATAACAAAGCAGTATCGGGTTCTACGCCTTAAAAAGGAGCAGGATGAGGTCGGGTTCTCCGCCCCATTAATGCCCTATACGCGTAGCTTCGCCGAGTCGATGTCTTATTGGAACTCTTATTCTCACGGAAGGTGACGGTATGCAACCTCCCAAAAAGGCCAGATTAATGGACAACGGACAACCGAGAGTTTTGGGGTTCAGCTCACGCGGTGTGGTCCGCAGCGGGAGGGTAATTTATGGCTCTGGAGGAAATCATGGCCGTTAATCATGCATTGCGGGAATCTGGACGCATGGCTCAGGTGCGGAACGTGAGGACAAGTGCCACGTTGGCGAATCCTTGGGGCGGTGGTGTGCTGGAAATTGGCCGTGCGGTTTGAACGAAACTTCGCACGGCATCCGGGTCAAGAGCTTGATTACGCTAATCCGTATCCGGCTTGCTCTTTCGTAAGTTGCATTTAGCGTGTGCGCAAGTTGTTCGACGGCTAATTATTACAGATGAGGAAATGGAAAGGATTAGGTTGAAGCATCGCCTTATTTATTTTTTGATAGAACAGGGGCGCGCTAGCCAACCTATTATATTTTAGTAATGACCTTAAATATTAAGGTATGAAGTGATGCATTTTCGCAATACATAATAAAATTATTATATAAAGTGATGTTGATTGGTAGCTGAACGTAGAGTCGTTGATTAACATAATATTTTTAGACGATGATTTATATAATTCTTATTTTAAGTCATACTTTACGGTGGCACTTTCATTTGTCATTGCAGATAATGAAGCTAATTTGATGGAATATATATTATTATAATTTATTGATATTTAAAAAATATAAATTATTGAACAAAATAATAAAATAGGATATGTAATGATTATATTTTGAAAATACAGATTATAAATATAAAATAGAACATTCAATGGTTACAAATTGTTGTTTAAAGTAGGATAAGCAAGTAGAAATTTGTTGCCTAAATAAAAAATTGTTACCCCAAAATCTTATAAAATCGTTGCCTATAATCAAAAATTCGATGCACAAAAATTCTTAAAAATTATTATCTAAACATTAAAAATTATTGCTGAAAGACTAACAAAATCGTTGCCTATGATCAAAAAAATATTGTACAAGATTTTTTGAAAATTATTGGCTAGACCTAAAAAATCATTGCTTAAAATGAAAAGAAGTGTTGCAACAACCTTTAAAAAATTATTGCCTACATATGAATAATTGTTATCCAACATATAAAATCATCATCAAATCCTTCCAAAAATCATTATCTAAATAATCATAACTGCTGCAAAAGCTTATAATAAATCATTGCATAAAATGAATAACTATTGCTAATTACTTCAAAAAAAATCATTATCTAAACAAGAAAAATCATTGCCAACATCTAAAAAAAAAAAGCTATCGTAGCAAAAATAACCGTTGCATTTTCTTTATTACAACCATTATAAATTAAAACCGTTGCATTAGGTTCTATCATACAGCGATGATTTAATTGTTAGTTTATAATCAAAATATTGTTATATTTGACTTTAGGCAATGGTCGCATAAGCAGCGGCCGAAAATTATTACTAAAATATTAGGCAACGATTTTGAATTCTCAAGTAACATTTTTGGTTATTGTCTGAGGTTAATTTATCGTAGTTAGGTTGGTATGGGTCCTATCTAAATAAATCGCCTCCAATAAGCACTTCAGTCAATGCTATTATATTTTCGAAACATATCCTAAATGGGACCAAGACATGACTCCTGATGAATCCCGTATATCTCATTGTTGCACATGCTTCATGTACTAAAATAAGAGAATTAGCCATCGGTCCTTATTCTGAATTGCACAAGACATGACTTAGAAGTGGTGATTCAAGAAAGTTGATAAACTGCAGCATGATGATTTGATATGATAACTCAGTGGTGGAGGTCGGAGAGTTGGCTTGAGAAGCAAAAACAAGAAGTTAGGAGTCCGTTTCTCCGCATTTATGTACCAATATTTATATTTCTTTATGTTTGTTAGCTCGATATTTAGATTCTTTGGGCCTTGAGAATTCGTTCAAGTAACAAATTAAGCTGCATGAATCTTTAAAATGAAATTCCTAATACCTCACACAACATGATGCATAACTATAGTTTTTGATCGATACTGCACGCGTATCACGAGGAGCAACTGGTCCCCTGGGCCTTGAACAAAAGAGTAACAGTGTAATACTAGTATATTTTCTCTCTCAGCAAGGTTCATGATTGAGACTAATCACTTTAATGACCACATTTATGAGTTCTAACGGTTTGGTTGCGATGATGTGATTCTGTTCCGAACAGTAATGCCAGTATCCGACCGTTGCACCAAAACAAAAAGATGTACCGTCGCCTGGCTGGAAAGGTTTAGTTACATCGACAGGATTATCGTGACGAAGAAACGCACCGTACGTCTGATCGGTGACCAACCGAAATGAATTAAAATAAAATCAAAATGGCCATAGCTCATAGCCAAAGCCGAAATTCAATTTAAATTATTTCTTTTAAAAATAATATTTAATTTAAATTTAAAATTAAATATTTTATTATAAAAATATATATAAAAAAATTTTAATCTAATTAAATAAAAACTATTCATTTCCATTTTTATCTGAGAATCCAACATCCTCCAACTAAGCATGAGGTGGATATGAAAACCTCTATAACTGGTGAATGGAATGCCAGCTGGATGCAAGTAACATCCATCACATGAGGCAAAGCTAGAGTCACGTCGAAATGGGGACACACGGTGGCTTTTTCCACGGACTCCCTGGCCTCCCTGTTGCCCATCCACATAATATCTGTTTCAGTCGAGCATACCATATGTTTGGATGAATTAATTAATTGATGACTTACCGTCACTCTTCATTGTGTATTATCAAAAACTATGATCAAGGGAAAAAAAAAAAAAGTAAGAGAGTGTGGCAGGTGCGACCAGAATGCATTACTCCGATAATCACATCTAACTATTTTCCATCCGCCACGTCGAACTATTTAAGTTTAAAGGTGAGGCATGCTGACAAATTAGTCTCTCTCATTAATTACATAAGATGTGGCTTGGAGCGTTTGCAGTTGAGTGCTGAAAGGAATAAGGAAGGTATACTGATGGAAATGAGTGATGGCAACTATTGGATCTTATCCTGTATGTTGAAAAAAAAAATCAAGAAATAATAATAATAATTTTTTTCTCTTTATATAATTAAATAGATATAATTGTGGCTCATCAAATAACAATAATTTTTACAATCTTCTCACTTAATTGATAACTAAAATAATCAAGTAACTCAAAAATAAGAGATACCATAATTTTAATGTGAAAAATTTTTCGATACGAAGGAAAAAAAATCACGAGATTTAGTCCAATCAAAATCTTATACTATTTAAAATAATAAATTATAATAAATCTTTTCTATATCAAGTACAGGCTATACAAATATCATCACGATTAAATTTTGGTTTCTACAATAAAATAATCATCAGCAATGAGATAAATTTTAAGAATAAATAAATAAGTAGACGATAGATCTTATCAACAGTGGATGCTTGAAATATTTTATGAAGATGGTTTTTCAAAAATCAAAATTGTTCAATTTATAGTCTCAATGCGAGGAATAAATTCAAGTAACGTAACCAATACCACTGCTTCTCTGGCTTTTTCTTTGCTTAATTCAAAGAATATGGGTCCCACATTAGGAAAACTACACCAACACTATATGGATCTACAAAGCACTTTAACCTCCTCCGTTCATCCATTTGTCCAGGTCTCGGAGGAACTATTGCACAATCCAACAATGATTTTAATGATCAAAGAGAAATTGGACTCTTTCTTTACGAGGAATAATGATGTTTGGTATATCTCCATTTCTGGCGCTATCTTATCACTACTACACTTTTTATTATAATAAAAAAAATCTGACAATATTTTCAATGTATATCTCATTATAGCCAGATTTTTTTATTAAAAAAGTATGCTTAATAATATCTTCAATGAAATCATATACATAATTAATAAAAAGATAAATAAATAATTTTATTAATTATTTAGAATTAGAAAAAAAAATGAAAGTCCAATAATCATCAATCCACATGCATCTCCATCTTATATCAGGTACGTTGATGTCAAAATTCAGTCTAACAACGCTAATCTCATTGGAGATTTGAAGATGAAATTATAATTATTTAAAATTGCTTACTATGTATTTAGTCAGGACAGATAGATTGATGTTATATCATATCAAAATAGAAAAAAATATATATATTTTTTTATATTTTTGATAATTAAAACTATAAAGGATTGTATATGCCTTCCTTCGTTAGGTTTAACATCGCACGGCTTATGAGCGAGACTCTGGAGCGGGCATGCGTCTCGTTTGTTAATAATGATCTCCATTCTATTGAATGGAGCGCAACCCCACCTCGAAGCACGTAAGACATGGAAAAGTATGGCAGGTGATGTTGAGACACGTGGTGGCATTTCAGCCAGACTTCGGGTACGTTAGGATTTTTTAATCCTTATTTCTAAATCTACCACCCTTTTCACTTTATTTCTGAAAATTCGGCACTTATACCTGCTTGACTCAGATATTTTTCAAATGACATGACCTATCACAATAAATAATTTAAAATTTAAATTTAATTTAAATTTTAAATTAAAATGGCACATTGAATATACGATTTAATTTCAATTCGAATTAGACTGCACAAACTTCACAGTGGATAACATTCCATGTAATTTTTGTATTTCACCAATTCTCCGTTGCATGCTCTCTATTGTGCATACGCTTCAAAATTTGCTCTGATTCACTTGCATCCGATGTATGTAGTAATTTCTCCCCACTCATCTCTTAATATGAGGTTGGAATAAAAAAATGATTACACCCTCAATACGAAGTGGGAACAAAAAATAAATACAGGGATGAAATCGCATCTTTAAGATATGATTTATTTGAATTTGAATCTAAAACTAAAATGGCATGTTCAACATATAATTTATTTGAATTTAAATTAAATTAATTTAAATTTTACTATGACAACCACGTCACTTGAAATCGCATGTTCGATATGTCATTTTGCCATGTTCAAGTCGAGTCAGTCTAAATATCATATTTTGAAATATGATGAAAAGAGAGATAGATTTAGCAATAAATATTAAAAAATAATATTTTAAAAAATCTTCGTTGGCTTTGGAGCTTTCTAGATGTCGGTGGGATCACATACTATTCAGAGCAGGAGGAGCGGTCCAATGCTATATATGACAGAAATTTGCCTTTGGTTGCCTTTTTGCGCCATGTGCCCAACAAGCAGATATCTTCTCTTTTTTTTCTCTTTTTTCCTTCTCCTCCGCTAAATAGCAAGTTTAAGGCATAGCTTGGGTACATTATGTAGATGAATTTGAGTTTTGATGAAGCGTGGATGCAATACATTTTGGATTTTGAGATTGGCATTCACTGTCCTACAATTTGACTATGCGGTAGAAAGAAATTATTAAGAAGAACCATGTGAAATAATTTAAAATTACTATTGTTGTGTATATGATTCTAAGATAGTATTATAAAAAAAATAAATAATTAAAAAAATAAAAATTGAAAAGATTTTGTCTGAATTAAGGCATGTGAAACACTATCTCAAGAAGACGATTTACCCCTATGAGTAGGTCTTCAATGATCCCATCCTCAAGATATAACAATCTATTCGATCCAATTCTTCTCTAATAAGCACAATCTTTGGAGAGGCTATCCAAAAGATTTCTTTAAATCATCAATTATAAAAAAAAAAAGAATAAAAATGGAAGGAGGAAAGATACAATCCTTGTCTCAAAAAGAAGAATCTCAGATAAAGTACAACAAAAAAGAAGAGGAGAAAAGAATTTGATATTTTTAATTACTTTTAAAATAATCGAATCTAGAGCTTATTTATAGATTCTATCCAAATTATCCAGGAGGGGCCATGGCTTTGAAAAGATACGATATTTCAAAAATATCGTATTTCTTCAAAAATCAATATTCTCTCCAATGAACCGTCTCTTTTCGAAAAAAAATATTAATTTAAAAAAATAATTTTTTAAATAACTAAATTTAGGGATAAGAAAGATTTAAACTTTTATTTTAAACAAAATTTCAATATAAGAACTTAAATACTTTCTGAATCTAAAGCCTATCCTTTTCTTCCTTTTTTGAATAGCAAAATAGTGGATAAGAAAAGCTTCTGTTTTTCTTCAGAATAATATTGGTAGTCTGATACCGGGGAAACTATAGAAACAGAGTCAATGTATATATCTGGATTAATTTAAGAATACATAACCCTCTGAACTCAACAAAGTAGCGAAGTGTAGTGAGATCCTCCAACAACAGTAAACCTCTAGACCACAGATGTTACTTCGATACTAGCCCCAAGTAATCAGACAAGTTTCTTGTTGTATGCCAAGAAAAAGCCATCAATAGCAAATTCTAATAACCAGTCATTTTTCTATAAATTTTCTTCTTGCTTTTCATCATTATGCCAAATATCAATGAATAGGAAAGGACTTTAATTGCATTTAAAATAGAGAAGAGCTCTAGCAAAAAAGAAGGGAAGGACAGGAGATTTAAGATTTTGGATAAGTGTCAATATAAATATGAGAATCTACATGCCCCAAGGCAAGCTTAGATAGAAATTCAGATACACAGTCAATAACACTGCAGTGGAATAAAGTTGTGTGATGATTCAGAATAGGGAAAAATTTGACTTCATAAATGCAATGCGACAAGCAACTCAATCAAGGACGGAAAAAACAAGCATTTGAATTCTAAACAGAAGCTCCAACAACAAAAGCACCCACAGCACCATCAATGGCTGAGTAATTCTTTGTGCACCGCCTGCGGTGCACAAAATCCATCGTCAAGTGCACCGCTTCTTCAATTGAGTCACGTAGTTAATTTTTTTGATATATATTAATATTATAAATTAATATTTTATTAAAAATTATATAATTAAAATATTTTATTAAAATTATAATATTTTTATAAAAATTTTATATTTTTTATAAATAATTTTTATGAATATATATAACTTTTATAAATATATATGACTTTCTGTGAACATATACATATATTCACATAAAATTATATATACTCACATAATTTT
>KE504865.1:608514-628135 GCA_000441515.1 Elaeis oleifera
TATATATATATATATATAAGGTGATCATGTTCTAAGTATTGGATGTTTCTATTGTCATGCCAAGATTTGATTATTATTATTATTGATAAAAGTGAAATTTATATTTATTAATTTTTAATATAAATTATCTTAAAAATATGATTGAAATCATGATTTATGATTGACAAAGTATTTTATATCTTTGTTGTTGCATTGTGTCAAGAAAAAAATGCCTAAGAAGTGTAAAAATATATTTATTGGTCCATTAACTTAAGAAGACAAGAAGAAGAACGTAGTTTGGAATGATAAATTGATAGAGGTGTTTATCGATATATGTATTGGTGAAGTTGAAGCTGGTAATCGTCCACAGACACATTTTAATAGGCTAGGATGAGTCAATATAATTAAAAAATTTAATGAAAAGATTGAAAATCAATATGACTACAAATAATTCAAAAATAAATTGGACAATTTGAAAGCAAACTGAAGCATCTGGGTGAGATTGATAGCAAAAAAAATAGGACTTGGATGGGATCCTGTTAGAAACACAATAGATGCATCAGATGCATGGTCGGAAACAAAGTTGCAGGTACAAATAATAGTATATTGATTGTTGTCCTCAGAAATAATTTTGATGATCACAAAATATTAGAGTATAATTCGATACTAATATTTTTTAAGTATGTCAAAAATATTTTATAAAGAAAAATACCGTTGAAAGACTCCAAGTATAATTAAAGATTAATTGAGTCAAGTAAAATCAATTTTGAAGATTTTCGGCACAAGAAAAATCTTTTCAAGATTTAGATCTAACCCATTTAAGAATCGAACAAGCTCTGGCACAGAATACCCCTGATATTTTGATTTGGCATGCAGTTGAGTCGGCTCGAAATGAAGTCGAGCCGACTCTATCAGGTTGATAGAAAATTAATTTTATGGATTACAGCTCGAGCTAGCTCGAAGCAAGATCCGAGCCGGCTCTGTCAGTACTTCAGAAAGTTAAATTTTGATCTCTGCAGTTCGAGCCAACTCGAAACAAGATTTGAGCTGGCTCTCTCAGTGGACAAAAGTTAAATTCAAGTTCTGCTACTCGAGCCAGCTCGAAGTAAGATTCGAGCCGGCTCTATCAGAAAGACAGAACGATAGTTTTTGAGGTCTACAATTCAAGCTGACTCAAAAGTTAGTTCGAGCCGATTTGATGTTATCTAACAAACATAACGGCTAGTTCTGCAGAAGTCTATTTTCATTCAGAAAAAATTTCTAACAGCTATTTTTCACCATCAACAATCAAAAATGACTAGAATTAAGTTCAAATCAATCAGAGCTTGGAGGAAATGAATAAGAAATGAAAGAAAAAGTAAGAAAATGAAAGAAAAGCACTGTTTATAGCAAAAAGAGCACTTTGAGCATTCAATAGCCTTCAAGAGAGTTCACCTACTTCCAACAATTTTCTCTTAAATTTTTAAGCACATTCAAGGAGAAGAAAAAGCATTCATTACTGACATTCAAAACATCCTCAAAAGAGAGCTTCAACGAATCAACGGCAATAGGATTTTTATTGTTGTACTGAATTTCTTATTTAAATCTATTGTAATGATTTCAACAAGAGCTGAAATTTGAAGGGCTGATTTGTATCGAACTTAGATTAGTTTGAGGGAGCCTTGAGATAAGGCTTGTAAAGTTTTTGATTAGTTTACCTAGGTTAAATTAATTGGATTTGTTTGTGAGCCCGATGAAAACAAACACGCTATAATCAGGTTGATTATAGTAGGAATTCCTAAGAGATCACTTGAAGAATGGATATAGGTGCTTGAGATGTACCAAATCACTATAAATTTGATGTGTTTATATATGTGTGTGATCTTATTTCTCTTCTGTATTTGCTTTTTGTACATTTGCTCACTGCACCTTCAGCATACTTACATTCTGCCTACACACATTTGGTTTTAAATTTACTAAAAATTTTAATAATCCAATTCACCTCCTCTTTGGGTTATCTAGCTAGACAACATTGATGTTTGTAAGATTTTTTATACTTATATCCTTAACTTGCAAAAAATTCTTGATGCAGCTAAATTTCGAAAACGTGATTTACAACATGCCATGAAGTTGGATAGGTTATTTAGAGAGACTAGTACTACAGAGGAAGGGGCTTAAATGCCAGCTTTACCGATACAGTAGAATGTTGAGAGCATATTTGAAGCTGATGATAGGCTAAATGGAGAAAATACTGATATGTTTGAGGGTTTATGTGACACTGATGAAGACCCTAATCTGATTATACATAAAATTGATGATCTTTCTACTGATATTGATAATGTTAACCCTACCCTACATCTTATCCCACCATAAAAAAGAAGAAGAGAGTTGGTCCTAAGAATCAAGATAATAAATGCAAGAAGATTAGGGGTGCTACGCAATTATCTCAAAAATTTAATCATCTTGTTGATGCGGTAGAGAGAAGTAGTATAATGCCATCCAGAATAACTGATAAGCCTAGATGTAGCATTGATGAGGTGATGAAATGGTACGTACAATGCCTGAGATGGGAGCATAGCATGAATTGCTTCTACTTGCTGTGGAAGTGCATCTTAAAAGAGAGCATAGGAAGATGTTTGTGGCTCTCAAGGATACCCATATTTAGATTGAATGGGTCAAGTGAATGTCAAATCTACGAAACTAATTTTTGAAATACTAGCATGATGATATATTTTTTGTAGTTTTAATTATGAATATTTATGTTGAAATTATAGTGGATTATATATATTCGTATTATGTTTTGAATAATGTGTTGCGAAAATCATGACTATCATTGATATTATGGATGGTATGTGTTGGTGTTTTATATTATTTATGTTATTTATATTTTAAGTTTCATGTTATGTATTGTTTATTTTTTTATTGATGTTTGTTTTAACGTAATATTTATGTAAGATATGGATAGCACTGATAATAATTCTGAAGAGAATTATGTTGGTGAAGATGAGATAGTTGATGATAATGAATTTTATACATTTGTGACTACAGCTGCTGGTATGGCTAATAAATATTACTCAAAATATGTTGATAAAAAGCCTTATAGGATCTCTTATCAAACTGGATATAGATTTTTATTAGAGATTCTACAAGATAATCCAGATAGATGTCAACAACAATTTAGAATGGAGAAACATATATTTATTGATCTATGTAAAGAACTGAAAGACAGATATGGTTTGAAAGGTTCTAGAAATATTTCTATTGAAAAGTCGGTAACCATATTTTTGATGACTCTAGGATATGGGTTTGGGAGTAGGATGGTTCAAGAAAAATTTCAACATTCGGAAGAAACAATTAGTAGATATTTTACCCATGTCTTAAATGTTGTCTTAAATATGACTAGGGATATTATTAACCCAATTGATAGATAGTTTAAGAATATTCCCAATAAAATTCATGATGATAATCATTCGTGGCCTTATTTTAAGGATTGCATTAGAGCAATTGATAGTACTCATGTGGTAGTAAAAGTTTCTCCATATAAGCAAATACCATATATTGGCCGAAAAGGGATTTGTACGCAAAATATTATGGCTTGTTTTGATTTTGACATATATTTTACTTTTGTTTGGACTGGATGGGAGGGTATTGCTCATGACACTCGTATTTCTTAAAGACTATATGCAGAGGAGAGCTCAACTTTCTACATCCACCTAAAGGTATGTATTTAATTAAATATATTATAATAGTAGGCATATATTTTATCTTTCATGCATAAGTATTAAATTCTAACTTATCTATATTTATATAGGTAAATATCACTTAGTAGATGCAGGATATCCTTACATGTCAGGATATATGGGGCCTTACAAAGGGGAAAGATATCATCTACTAGATTTTTGATATAGAAGTCAACCAAGGGGTATGTGTGAAGTCTTTAATCATGCACATTCTTCATTGAGATGTACTATTGTGAGAACATTTAGATATTGAAAAAGTAGATAGAGAATATTGAGTAGAATGCCTAACTTTCTTATTATAAATAAGTTCAAATTATGGTGGCTTCCATGGCTATTCATAATTTTATTAGGAATCATGCAATTAAAGATTTTGAGTTTTAGCCTTATAACGATGATGAAGATCTACTCCCTCCAGCTTGTTTAGAGATTAATGAATCACAAGAGGAATCCAATCTGGAGCAAAGCCGAGCAATGAGTAACTATAAGATGGATGTTTGCATGATCAGATTGCTACTCTTCGTATGACTTGTTGACTTTTTTTTAATAAAATTGTACATGTAACATGGATTTATCCCATGCCATTCACATTTTGGATTTGAGGAAACTTGCATCTTGCATTTTTATTACTATTAGAATCAAGAATGTTAAACAATTTGATGATATTAATAGTTAATACATATTTTAGAATTTGTTATGGATAAATGGCATCAAATATATATTTGATTTATCAATATTCACCGATATTATTTCATTGTGTATAAGAAAAGCATTGGGTAGAAAAGAATTTTAAAATCTCATTTTTGTAAGTGTGATTGCATGCATCTATATTGTACTATAAATATAATGTTATATTATAATGTATCATACTATTATGATATTATATGATAATTTTTTTCATTATATTACAATAATATGCTATATTATATCATATTATAGTAATATTATAATGCATAATAACATTTTAATATGTAATAATCCCATAAAATGTTATATCACATTGTACTATAGTATTATATTACATTATGTTATACTATAATAATATTATACTATGTAATAATACATTGCCATGTTATATCATATAATATTATGCTATATTTTTGCTATAGTATAAAATATTATGTTAACTATATTATACTAATATTATAATATACAATATATTTACATAACAATGTATATTAAATTTTATTATGCTCTACTTTATAATATTATGTAACGTCCTTTATGGTCATTTTGTCATACCAAAAGTACTTTTATGGTTTGATTATCAAATACATGTTAAAGTTCCACAGCATTTTAGAAATATAGTTACCAAACAACAAATAGCTTTTACTCAAAGCTCTACTTTCTAAAAGCTTTACTTTTAAAAGCTCCAAAAGCTCTACTATCAACAGCAATCCCAAACGAAAACCTTAGGGTATGAAAAGATTTACTAAAATGTTTAATCAATATGACTAATTGGATTATCTATAGAGGAATATTTGTTTCAATTGGTCAAATCTTAATGGATATCCAATATATGGAAGTTAGAAATTATGAGTGATTCCTCTTGATTGTGACATCAATTTTGCTTGTTTGACACAAGATGTTCTAGCTCATCATGCTTCAATTCAAATGATACATACCACATCATATTGGTTAGGGAAGTGCCCTTTAATACCTAGATTGCTGGTTTGAATTCAATGACACTTGAACTTCTAGTGGAGCTAGGGGTGAGCATGATCCTATTTGGATCGGTTTCATGCTCAAACCTAAGCCGAAGCAGTTCTAAATAGTTTGATATTTCTAGAAATCAAATCGGACCAATAGAAGATTGAAACCAAACCAAACCAATATGGTTATACGGTCTGGTTTGGTTTGGTTTATCGGTTCATTTTTTTTTATGATTCATGAAGACTTGTTTTTTTTACATAAAAGTACCATCAAGAAAATTTATCAAGTAAAATGATTTAAATTAACATAAGATATCGTCATTCAATAAATAAATTTTTAAACAAATATCATCATTAAGGATTAAGATAAAGATCTCCAACACATTACAACAAAATAAACAATCCAGTAAGTAAGCCACTTAAGGTTTAAAGCTAATCAACATAAAATCAAATTGATAAACAACATCATAAATTCAAATTATTTCTAATATATTAATACTTTAACATAAATAACACGCTAATCAAACGATGTCATTTATTAAAGTCGGTCCAGTTCAGTTTGAGAACGATTTATTTATTGATAAATCTAAATCAATCCAAACTTATTTCTATATGTCAAAAACCAACTAAACCAAATCGAATAAAATTTTAAACCAAACTTGCGGTTTGATTTGGTTTCACCGGTTTGATAGGTTCAAGTTCGATTTTTGCTCACCCCCAAGTGGAGCATCCAAACAACAAGAATTGCTATGGATTTTAAGAGTTCAAAGAAATGTTTGAACGTGAATTAAGGACATTGGTCTGGCACTAATTGAGGTTTATTAAAAGTATTAAATTATAATTGGATGGTATATGCTGTACAATTCCCCTAATCCTATATTTTTTGAGAGAAGGTTCCCGTAACCTTTATAGCTTTTGCAAAATCTTTGGTTCCACTTTCGGCATCAGTGCAAGGGCCATGGCAAACTTAATGCTATTCATTCGTTGTTGGTCGTCTAGGAGCCCCTCGTATCTAAAACAATTGAGCATTCGTGATTCACTGTCTCAATGAGTTGCATTAGTTCAAAGCCTCGGCAATATTTTGAAGTTGAGGTTTTCTAAAGACCTAGATTTTATATAAAAAAATTTCCACACAGATCTTGAAGCATTCAAATAAATTTTTTTTTTTTTATGCACGTGCTCCACACGTGAGCAGAGAAAGGAGGACTTCCAATTGGAGTCTTCCTCCTCTGCATTTTTATTTGGGAAAGGGACTCTTAGTGCTCGTCGGAGTCCGACAAAAGCCCTAAGAATTGATCTATAAAAGGATCCCAAATCCTCTTTTTAAGCATCGCCTCCCCATCTTCGATTTTTCCCGACGAAATCCATAGATTCTCTCGATTTTTTTGGAGTGGGCTCAGAGGAACTATCATTGATTCACCATTGTTCTCATCGTCGGAGTTAAGGTAAGATATCCCTACTCCAACTCCATCTTCTTCCCATCCCTTAGCCATCATCGGTGATCAGAATATGACCGGTAAGTTGGCAGGTTTCTTTTGAAGCCTAAGTCCCCTATTCTTCTTCTTTATTTTGTTCCATCGAACTGGCTACCCTCGCCAAATACGGTTGTACTCAGGTGTCTGAGGGCCGAACCATCAGAGGTGGTTGTTGCCGTTTGGGGTCGCCGCCGTAGGGACGGCTAGCAGTTATCTTTCCCCTCCCCTGTTTCCATGAAGAAGAAGATAGAATAAAATGAGAGGAAAAGAAAAAGAAAGCAAAGCAAAGAAAAGAAAAGAAAAGAAAAGAGTGAGAGAGAGTCTCTCTCTTCCCTCTCTCTTCTTTCTACCTTCTCTGTCTGGTTCCTCTCTCTAATTTCTCTCTCTAAAATTTTTTTTCTCTTCATAAATTTTTCTCTCTAGAAATCCTAGAGACCAGCAGAGGGTCCAGATGTTTAGGTACATCCTAATTAACCCGTTAATCCTGCAAGGAGTATTGGACCTATAGTGCTAGGGTCATTTACCATGATATCTATAATCATCTATGATTTTTATATTTTGATTATGTAGAGGCACGACTGTTTGCACAAGATGTTGAGCAGAATACCTTGCTTCCGAGTTCGTAGATCGAGAAGTTCATCGGTTACTATGTCTGACTCAATCATCGATAGAGATAAAGATTCTTCAACATAATCATTTACATGTTTATGGAAGATTAATTCTATATGATTGATGTATATTCTACAACTATCAGTTTGTGGATTATATGATATTGAATTAATGTTGTTTGCATAATAATGAATTGGTGTTTAATCATTGATTCTATATAGAGTAAAAATGATTATGATTTAACATAATTGATGGATAGATGGCATCTAGGTTAGCCAGTCATGCAAGAACATGACGTATATGCCGGGTCAGTCTTGGACTGGGGTGCAGTTTAGTCTGCCACGGGTTGAAGCATGATTATAACTAATCTAATATTGAAAATCAGATTATAACTTTGATAATAATATGGATGGGGCATGATTGGTATTTGGACTGTTTGGCCATGCAAGAAACGTGGTGTGTGTGTGTTAGACGCCTCGGGTTAGGGTATCGTGTTGTGTTTGGCCGACCACTGACTGGAGCATAGTTATAATTAGTCCAATACCAGAAAGATAAATATAAAGTGTGAAAAAGGAGAGCATGTGGATAGTCGGTCATGTATGAAATATGGGATATCAGCCGCAGATTGAGATGTTTGACCTGCCACAAGCTGGAATATAGTTGTGACTAGTTCAATACCAAAATCAAATCAAAATGATAAATCATGTCTAATTTGAAAGGTATCTGGGCTAACCGGCATGTGTGAATATGGTATTGTAATATCAGCCACGGTCTGAGATATGGTTGTTGGCCATGGGTGGAAACGTGGTGGCCTACCACGGGTTGGAGCGTAAATGGGTCTAGTCCCGTGCTGGAATAATAATGTTGTTTGGATCAGAACTGTGTTAATCATTTAATGATAAGTAATCTCATTGAATTGTTGATCAGGATTGTTGATTATGATATGTGACATGTTTAATAAAATTGCACATGATAATATTATTCAACTATCATATTGATGATGTATAAATTTTATTATTTTCTATCAATTATTTATATTTGTTAAAAGATATTTCATATTCATGTTGGTGTAAGTGTGGAGGATTCTTATTGAACTGCTAAGCTCACACCCTCTTTTCCTTCAAACTTGCAGGATACGTAAGATCGATCAGGTTGGACGTAGAGTTTTGAGCAATAGAGTCTTTAGTTAGTTAGTTAGTTGATTTTCTGATTCGCAAATATTTTAATTTTATGAACATTGTTCAATAAAGATGGATTTATTGATTTAATAAATATGATTAAAACTTTATAATGCTTTTAGTATTCTTGTGGACTTGTTTATTATTCAGATCTTGCATAGTTTTTAGAATTTGTCTTAAGGAGTGTACGGCTATCACGTATTCAATCAGGATATTGAATTCGGGACGTGACAATTTTCTTCTTCTTTAAATCTTAGATAAGATTATATTTCATTTTTAAGATCTTCTGAGTGGATCAAATAGTTAAAATATTTCATGATCTAAACTCGACCAGATGAGCCTGAACCAATTCACAAGAGGAAGCTGGGATTCAATTCTTGGTCTCTGGTACAACAACTAAAGATTTTTGTTCTTGCTTGGTTTGGATGTCAGTGTGCTTAAAACATTGTTTACTATAAATGGCTAAATTGAGAAAGAACAGATAATGTACGATGCTGGAAAAAACGTATATGATTTTTTTGACAAATCTTTCCCTTTTCTTCTTCATGAGCATTTACGTACATAGGTTCCAGCTGTTTCTTCTTTCTTCTAAAAGCGGTTATGAAGCTACTGCAATTCCCAAATCCTATGCATTTATTTTATGCGGATTGTTGGGCTTCGGTAGGATGTTGATGTGACTGGAGTTAGACGCTGACTGAGATCTGTAGCATTGATGAGTATCTATAAAAAAATTTATACTTATCGAGAATATTCTAGTGGAAGATCCTTCGATACTTAAGTTAGCCGAAGCTTTAGTAACAGGGAACAAAAGATAGCAGGGACGGAGCGAGCTTTCTTGAGTATTTATGGGTGTTCTTACTTGTCTTTCTTTGTCTCTAGTTGCTTACATGATGATTCCTTCGTATCTCTTTTATCTAGAGGTTAAGTCGGTTCGTAGGCTACTAGTCGGAATCTTTATCTATCAGGCCTAGCTTTATAGACTATTAGACCATGTTCTGACCTTCATGGTGAGAGAAATATCTTCCACTCTCCCATATCGAGATTATTAATTGTAGATATTAGGCGCAGACTTTAACTATGCGGTTGACTATATGGATGGTGTCTGGGTTTACAACTGGTGTGACCTCATCGCATCATCTTGGACACCCCTCTATGGAGAATTGATATCGGTCGGCGGATTTCTCGTGTAACAAAGATTGTTTCACCCCATCAGATTTGGAAGGTGCTTGTGGAGCTCGGTTGTGGGCTCCATGTTGCCAACTTCATCAAACAATGATCCAAAGACAGTATCAAGAGAAGTGTCAAATGGAAAAGGAAATATCGAGGCAAGTCTGTGTCAATAGTTTCTATTAGTTCAAGGCTGCATGATTTCGAAATTCGGTAATTAGATGATCACCAATTATGATTGTGCTTTCGTGAAGCTCGTCTCTATCGAATCAATGGAGTTTTGATGTGATGCTTTTTAGTGAGCTCATACAGGCATTGTAATGCAAGTCCATCATCTATTCGGCTGGGATTTGAGCACTCATTACAGTTCTTAGTACGGGAAGCACGCAAATGTTGGGCTCCATGGCTCCATAAGTAATCCAAATTGCAACCTGGATCCAGAACACCAAAACAACGAAATTTGAGCATGTTTATTAAATCAACAGACAGAGGACTACTCTACCTATGATGTGTTTTTTTTTTTTTTCTTGAAACAAAATTGAGAGCCAGATTTCTGCATGTAGCTTATCCCCATCAATTATTGTTTACCTATTTATCTAAAAGTCTTTTCTTCTCCTATGCAAAAGGCCAGGCGAAGGAGTTCATGGTTCAGCGGTCTTTTTCATGCGAACTTAGGTCTTATGGCTTAAGAGGTCATATACCATGCATGTCTATTTGTAAACATCTATATATTTTTGTATTAAAAGATATGACAATACGTCTCCATTGGCCATTGCCTGCATAGATGAAAGCCGCCTGCTGTGGCACAAAACAAATAAGACAGAGCTCGGCGACGTACGTAGTTGCATGGCTTCCATTAATGACGGGAATTTGGCGGAGAGTGGCGGCGAGATGGCTCGACTGGTTGAGCTCCGGCTATCCGGCGGTGGATTTGGCGGAGGGTGGTGGTGAAATGGTTGGACTACTGATAGCTAGAGTCAGTCCAAAGTGGCAAGTTGGACTTAAGGAGGATAGACGCTGAGGTTTTGTTTGACTCGGTATTTTGCAATTTTGTGAGAGTAGGAGGGCCAGGACAAGGAATTAATCCTGTGGTGCTGAAGCTATAGCAGATGTCTACGATTGCCAACTGGACTAATCTCAGCAAATATCTTCCTTTTTTTTTTTTTTTTTGGGTGAGTTCTTAGCTGGACACTTTAATTTGAGCGGCTGACAGTACTGTCATTTCTAAAATACAAAAACACCAAAAAAACGGGGCATACGGCAGATTTTGATGAGGCCGTATAGGCCCTTTTTAGTGCTAAATATTAATGAAATAATAAAATAAGATGATAAAATAATTATAAATAAGATCTGAAAAAATAATTTAGGTAACAAACTGAAAAAAGAATTATTTACCAAAAATAAGAAGAATCTATGACGGAGATGCAAAAGCATTGCTACGTCTAATACTTCTAGTTCTAAGGTACGTCCTATGGCACTTATTATTTCCGGTTGGCACAACACAAGTGGTGCATGTTAGCTACATCTAATTGTTCCTGTGCAGATATAATAATTAATATTTTTATTTTTTTGAAGAAATAATTTATTTTTATTGGTATTTTTATCATATTCGTGTGTCTAATAACCATGAGTCATGATTTTTACCCTCCAACGAAAAAAATCATGATTGCCAGAATTTTAGAGGAAAATTTTAAATTTTTTTGTCCAAACTTCTTAAATCTATGTTCAGTGCTACGTTGAAAGAGATAATGATTTCTTGATATTTATAAATCATCCTGTCCATCTTATTTGGCGGAAGCCGGAAGGTGGATTTATTTATCCTTTTATTTATTAATTTATTAATTTTCAGTTTTTTTTTGACTTCTCAAATCAATGAGCTAATTTAATAAATTTAGATAAATTAATTTTTTAATTTATCTTTCATAGTACTTTGATTTTAATTAAAAAATTTAATTTTTTAATTTACCATAGCAATGATTTAAATGGTTTATGTGTATCCTTGCGACGGATTCTTTTTAAGTTACCCAATGGCACTAATTTACGATAATTTTGCGGTGGAGAAATTTGCACCGGAGTCGTGGAGGGGCCGGATCGTGCACCGGACGATCCATCTAACGTCAAAATCGCTCGAGACTTTTCACCATAAAAAACAAAGACGCTCGAAACTAAGCCACCTCCGCGCCAAAACATCCACCTTCGCATCCAAAGCTCCGCCTAGATCCACGTGTACATCCTCCATTGGCCCTTTACTCCTAAAACACCGTCGCTCCATGGGCCCCACCCTCTCCTTCGGGTGCCCCACCTGCCCGGAAGCGCTTATGTACCCCGCCTCTCTCTCTCTCCCACAAAAAAGCCGAGAGGGTCCCCAAAAAAAATAAGTAAAAACAGAATCCGGAAATGACGGTCCTGCCCCTCGCCCGCGACGGCAGGAAGCCCCGCCGGCCAAGCCGCTCCCCGCTCCTTCCCAGGTGCGGCGGAGGCCACGAGGGCGCTGAGGTCGCCGGCGATGGCGGGTTCGACGGCGCCTCCTTCTCCGGCGCCGTCTTCAATCTCTCCACCACCGTCGTGGGCGCGGGCATCATGGCCCTCCCGGCTGCCGTCAAGGTGCTCGGCCTCGTCCCGGGCCTCGTGATGATCGTCCTCGGCGGCTTCCTTACCGAGGCCTCCATCGACATGATCCTCCGTGCCGGCCGGCCACCATCCGGTCCCCGCGCCACCTCCTACGCCGCCGTCGTCGGCGACGCCTTCGGCAGCGTCGGCCGGGCCCTCCTCCAAACCTGTGTCGTCGTCAACAACCTCGGCATTCTCGTCGTCTATATGATCATCATCGGTATCCATCTCCTTCTCCCTTCCATTTTCCTCGTTGGAAAAAATAATTTCAAATTGCCGATGGTACATCCGGCTTATGTTCTGGTGTACCCTTTTGTCTGGTGTGATGGATGGATTAACGTACCGTGGGGACTGGATGATACAGGGGATGTGTTATCCGGGACGTCACCATCGGACGGTGGAGATCATCACACGGGCGTGCTGGAGGGTGGTTCGGCCGGCACTGGTGGACAGCTCGCTCCTTCGCGCTGCTCATCACCACCTTCTTCGTCTTCGCCCTCTGATCTCCTTCAAGCGCGTGGGTGGGTGCTTTCAGATGCGTGCAGATGTTTTGAGAGCCATGCCCGTGCATGGTGGCATCAGGTCCTCCATCTAACCCTTGGATCGGTGCAGATTCGCTGCGGTACACGTCGGCGCTGTCTGTGGCGCTGGCGCTGGTCTTTGTGGTGGTGGCCGCGGGGATCGCCGTCGTCAAGCTGATCGACGGCAGCATCGGGGTGCCGAGACTGCTCCCAGAAATTGTGAACCAGGCCTCTTTCTGGAAGCTCTTCACCACCGTGCCGATTCTGGTCACCGCCTACATCTGCCAATACAGTGGTGAGTGAAGAATAGCAAGTAGCAACACATCAAATGAATGCCCTTCTCTTTTAATACTCTGCAAATTATACTCACCTAAAGGATTCGACAAAGCATCATCCAATTATGAATGTAAATATTCATGAATGGTTGTGTCACCATAAGCAATCACTCATTCAAGTTAATCCAAAAAAATGAATGGCTATGTTGCTATCTCCGTGCATTGACAAATGAATTATAATGCGTCCAAGAAACTACTTCCCATAAATTGCTTGTTGCTGGTGGCTGGCTATTTGCTCATGTTGATCAACAGAAGTCACATCTGCTGGGTTAAATTTCTCAATGCTGAATCCGTTCACCAATGTTCAGTAAATTAATCATGCCATGCCTTTGAGATTTCTTCTCTGCCGCAGTGCACCCGATTGAGAATGAGCTCAAGGACCCAAGCCAGATGAAGTCCATAACTCGTACCGCAATGTGTCTGTGCTCGACTGTGTATGTGGCTACGAGTCTGTTCGGATTCATGCTATTTGGGGAACGAACAATGGACGACGTGCTGGCCAACTTTGATACGGACATGGGCTTCCCTGTCTATGGTCCCCTTCTCAATGACATAGTGAGAGTGAGCTATGTGTTGCACCTGATGCTGGTGTTTCCCATTATCTTCTACTCCCTTCGCCTCAACCTTGATGGCCTCCTCTTCCCACTGGCCATCCCCCTCACCTATGATGGCCATAGATTCGCTGCCATCACAGTGGGGTTGATGGGAGCCGTGTTCTCCGGTGCTAACTTCGTGCCCAGCATATGGGATGCGTTTCAGTTCACAGGCGCAACTGCGGCGGTGGCCATCGGCTTCATCTTCCCTGCAGCTGTTGCACTCAGGTAGATTCTGAATAACGCCATGTCTCATTTTAATGTGCACTCTCCATCTTGAACTGAGCATGAATGTTTATAAACGTAATGAACAATGAAATGGCCAAATAATGGCTACTAATTCAAATGTTATGTCTTGCTAAAGGAAGGCCTTTGAAACCATTATACAATAACTGTTAGCATATTATTTTTTTGAGGAAGAGATGTTGTAACATTATATCCATCATCTTGTAGTGTTTTATTATTTGAATACCTGTACATGGTGGCAGGGATGTTTATGAAGTTATGACGAGGAAGGACAAGGTTTTGGCGTGCTTCATGATACTATTGGCGGTTTCCTCCAGCACCATCGCCATATCCAGCGATATCTATGGTATCTTTACAGATGAAAGCAGCAGGTAATGTGATGAAGTGTGCGTGCCTATCCTATCCCTGGCTTTCTTCGCAATGCTCGTGGCAACTTGCACCGATTCTAATGGGAATTAACTGCAAGTGATTCCTTTGGGGCTCCTTCCATGCATGTATTGTGTGGGTGTTCCTGATTCTTCTGCTGTGTTGTAATTTGTAAATCTTTTATTCGAGGAGTAAAGGGAGCAGTAGGTCTAGTTTATTACAGTTACATGACGACATCGACGTGAGAGAGCTATCTTATGTTGTACATTTTGTTCTTGAGAAAATATACAGGAGCTGTTTAACGGCTCACATCACATTGCATTGTCTTGGCACGAACCGGTTCAATGTTTGTGATGTTTATAATTTCAGTAATTGTTTTTACAACGACCAAAAAAAAAAGGAAAAAGCTTACTGCACGTTTGGAAAAGCGCCAATGCTCTCCCCATTTGGCATGCAGCCCTACTGCTTGCAAAGTTGGGCCCCATGGCCCGGCGTAAGCCCAGAACAAGGCCAGCATAAGCCCAAGACGCCTTCCGTTCATGGGCCTATTGTTTCAGCCCAGTCCATGCTTGTTTCCCGCGGACGTTAAAGAAAGTTCTCTCTCTTTCTCTCGTATTCTTCCTCTAGTTAATGGTAAACAATATCTTTTGCACGAGTCATGAGCTTACGCATAACACAAAGGAAATTAGTCAATAAATGACAGTCTCCACCTGGGATGCTAATTTCCTTTTGCTCAGCAGCTATCAATCCAGACTAAAAATCCCGCTCTACCTTTATGTTACTTGCTAGATAGAGTTCTCACACTAAAATGGAATTCAATCTAGATTTCAAAAAAGTAATTCATATGAAATGCAGATTTCAGATATGTTTTGATCAATCTCCACGGAGCAGGAAATATAGTAAAGACTACCTATTCCATTGAGAAACAGGAGCAATTGTACCGCACTGAGACATCAAGTACAGACCCAGTTTTGCCCACCTCTATAGTGAAGACAAGCAGGAGGAGATGACCAGGTTGCAGTCACATGGCAAAGCAACCATCTTAATACCCCGACCTGGCAGTACCTACTGAAAGCGCCGACTCAAATGTACAGGCATAAGATGGACTGCCTTGCAATACTTCCAAACAAAAAACGACAGACATGTTATAAGACTGACCTCCTGTACCAAGAGTCGAAAGACGGTCTTGTTTAAGGGTAGACGACTTTTGTTTCTTGGACATACATACCAGGAGCACAGAAAATATAAGTAACTCAATCATCCAAGGAATTGCCACAGCATTATAAATATAATTAGCAGTTTACCGACTACTGCAAATGGAAATCAACGAAAATCAACAATTATTATCATTCCGCACAAAAACACCGTAATTGAATCAAAGACTCCAAGAAAATGAACGTCCTACATAATGAGACTACACCACGGAAATGTACAAAGGTTGCTGATAGAACGGAATAAAAATTTCAGAGAAACAAGTACAAGGCTACCATTTTCTAACATCACTCTCAGATAGATGTTACAAAATTGCAGAGGTTAACACCACGGCCTCCATTATTTTCCACAGCATCGACCTCAGGCTCCAAAGAAAAAAGGAATCAATGTGATGAATAATATTAGATGCCCTGTTTAGCCTTCTTTTTGTTATGTCTAATGACTTCACCGTTGTCCTCCCTTCTCTTCTGACCTTTGCGTGATTTCTCCTGTGACCAAATTTATTAAGAACCAAGCCAAATTAATTTTGATGTCATTAGTAAACCTTTTACGGACACAAAATAATTATCATTATTTAATGACTAAGTGAGATAACATGTATATGCATGCACACAGGCATGTGTATGCGCCTGAAACGGGGGTGAAGTTGGTGCAATTAACAAATCAACCAGCTAGAACAGTCACCCGTCCTGGCCTGAAGGGTGCCAGTTGTGATGTCATCCACCAAATCTGCACTCATTTACCAAGATCCTTGTTCATGAACATTGAAGCTTTATTCTGAAAACATTGAAGCTTTACACATTTTCAGAATAAGCCATCATTTTCCCTATTTTTGAGGGTGTCAACAAGGCCACTATGTGGCATCATTTAACAGCTGAAGTGTATTTAGTTACATCCGAGAAGAAAGCAAGATATATGCTATGGTAGAAGGGAACATCCACTAAAACTTTTGAGGTTCACAAACAATAGAAAGCCTACATGAGAAAAGAATTGAATAAGATAATCAAGTGCATGTACCTCGGCAGAGAAAGTTTTGAGGGGTCTCTACTTCTTCCAAATCCTTTCTTAAACCCAGGATGCCGTCTTTTGGTGTCTATCTTCATTGCAGCTCTGGAGAGCTTGACAATCTTGCTGGCCTCTTTTGTAGTTGGATCAAGGAGGTATTCAGGTACATCGCGTAGATGAGATGAAGGAGCCTTCTTGCTCAGCAACTTGTCATGCTTTAGTAAATCTGTCATTGCAGATGCCAAGATTATATACTGAGAATTAAATTGTTCCCAAAAGATCATGCAAAAACAATAAATTAAAGTCTAGATGGAAAGAATATCTTCCAAAGTTTTCTTATTACCCAAGTCCCTTGGATTATCTTCAAATGAGCCTTCAGCCTATGAAAAGAATATATATTTATATATCAGTTATACAGGTAAAAAACCTCTTGAGGCTTAGGCCAATGGTAGCCAAAATATGAATCATAATACAAACAGGTAGTAGCAAATTTAAAGACAGTCAAGATATCCATGTTCAATATAACTCGAAATTAACTGAACCATGACTTAATGAGGATATACAGAAGTTTGCAATGATTTGCAGCAAATCTTGGAACCTCCTCTCTAATGTTGGGAAATTAATGTAGATTCAAAATTCTTTATAACAACGAAGAGTGGGAATAGAAGAGTTATTCCTCACCACCTGAAAAGAGGAGATTCTCTCAAAGTTGAACTTTATTTCACTTTTGGGAATAATATAAATGATATTTCTCAATCTCTTATGAACTTGCAAACAATAGAACTTCTTTCATCCATGCAATATTACCATTACTCGAAATATCTGCTTCACATTATATACAGAGCCGCAAAAAAAAAAAAAAAAGTTTAACTTTTCAGAATTAAGAATTTCGTTTCTGAGATCTTGAGCTCGTGCTTCTCTAATCGCCACTTTTGTTACACCTTTAGCAACATCCTGTAAGAGTAGTAATTCATCATTTACATGCATTAGACATTGCTTTTAAAGAATTCTAACCATGTACCAGATAATGAAATGACCGAGGAATATTGAGAGACATTAGATGCTACAGTTACCAGAAATAGTCATGAAAAGATATAAGAAGACATGAAGAGAAAGATGTACAAAAAAGCCACCAGCAAGGCAAACACATTCTTTAGTGGCTCCAGTGTGAAAAGTTAAAATAAAAATCAGATAATGGGTATGGTAGTCTCACCCAGACAGTTTAAAGGTGAATGGCCCCTTAAGAAGCATGTCTCATTTCATCTATATAGCACACCTTTATGGATGAAAGTATCATCTGTCAAAGTTTGTACATGCTTCAATACTTAATGCGAATCTGATATTAAGCCTACAGAATTAGACTTAGCTCTGAAGTTCCGGAAAAGTTGGATAATCAGCAAGAAAGGAGCCTCTCCAAGAAAACTTTTCAAGGGAGTTGGCAGGTCCAAGACCTACAATCGTAAAAACTCTCCATACAAAGAGTGTGCAAATTAAACACAAGTACACGATAGATATAAACTAACAGAACACAAAAATCACACTACGTCGATTAAATAAGCCATATCTATAGCTACCGTATCAAACTCACAGAGAGTCAAAATCTTTCTGCAAAGCGATGCTCAAAGCTTTTGGAACATTGAAGAAAGGTATCGAAAAAGTCTATAAAAAGGCGTGTCCGTCATAGTCAATCTTGATTTGCCTCCTTTTTACTTTTCTTTTTTCCTTCTTTCTTCAAGGGCTTCAATAAGGTGACATGGCAGAATAACAACCAAATGATGATGCAAGTTAGGTCAAGGACGCAAATATGAACCACGAGGTGAATAGAATGAAAAACACTGGGAAACCAGTTCATCGTAAAAATATGCCAGTAGAACACCAACCAATTAGCAATACTGCATAAGATTTGGGAAGTCACTGTAATTGTGATCAAGTTTGCGTTCGGGGTGGTCATTTATGCCTTCTGGCAGCACTGGTCTGAAAGATATGCAGAGGTCATGGGTATGTATTATTGCAGCACTGCTATAGGTAATGAGAAAAGGCAGCCTCCTCAAATAACTGCATACACAAATAGGCCTAACAATGTGCAAGAAAAAGAGGCTAAGGGTGCACAGGAGCTAAACTCAAAATGCCAACCAATGTCCACAAAAATGGTACCAGGAACCATACCAGTACAATAGTGGTTCGATGAGGTATGCATCCCACACTGAGATAGGCTTTCAACACTTTGTCTCATTCCTAACCATGGTACCTCCTGAAATCAAGCAATACAGGTTGATACCTAGTGGCATGGGATGGTTTCACTCGGTTCAGAATGGTACAGACTGATGTGGCTTATATACCAAAGCAAACCTAGGTACCGTGCCAGTACCTCACCGGAATGGTGTGGTCTGTACAAGATGATACAGGTTGGGATGAGAGACCTTAATGTTAACAATTAAATGGCCATACATATATGAAAATGCTAACTGTGTGATGTACTATGTGCTGGCAGTCAAACAAAGGACCTAGCCAACAAAAGTAAAGAAAATATTGCGTCAACTTAACAAGAAATTGGGTCAAACTACCCAAATGCATATAGGCATGATGTATGACATACAAATGGGAATGTTGCCCTAAATAGGATTAAATACTACAGCACAAGTTATTGGATAGTGGAACCATCCCAAACTGCCCAATTCAAGACATGCTGAGCCATACTGGCGGCAGATGGAGATAGTTCCATCAAGAAAACAAGAACCGACAGCAGCGGAAAGGGGGGGGGGGGGAGAGAGATGCTCCATTGGGTGGAGTCGAGCCCTATTTCAAATGAAATAGAGGCTCAGTCCCTTTTTTCATTTTTTTCGCTGACAGGCTTGGCTCCATCTAATGAAGTTTGGAGGAGAGGAGGGCTTCCTAGCTCTCTCTCTCTCTCTCTCTCTCCTCCCTCTCCTCCTTCTTCCTCTCTCTCCTCCTCCTCC
>KE504865.1:628155-640984 GCA_000441515.1 Elaeis oleifera
TTCCTAGCTCTCTCTCTCTCTCTCTCTCTCTCTCCCCTCTCTCCCTCTTTTCCTCTCTCTCCTCCTCCCTCTCCCCCTAGTTTTCTTTTCAGTTTGCATCAAGGGTACCGTACCATATCACCAGCCTACTGGCACGAGTACCAGTTCCAGTATTGCGGACCTTAATATTTAGACCTAAAAATGTATAGAAGTTTGTTAATAAAGATTATAGCCCTGGTATTAGGCAATTGGTATTGATAAAAGGATCGGGGAGGCAAACACAAGAAAATGAAGCAACAAGTTAAAATATCAAGACAAAGTTTTGCATAATCATTTGAAAGCTGGAAATTTTATAGATGTAATCTCAAAGGTCATCCAAACCCCAAATGGCCAAGAAATTTGCCAATAGGACCTACCAGAGAGCACTCAGATAAAAAACATGGATGGATTTAAAAAGGGTGTTCCTTAGAAAAATCAGAAAACTGCGAAAGGGAGATCGGTTGGCAATATTGTGCTTGCTTGTGAGGATCATGTGCATCGTGCCCTCGTAGCTAGGCAAATGATGCTAACCTATCAAAGGATACAAAAAGGAAGTAGTCCGCAAAGCATGGTGCAATGCGCTCTCCCTCATCCCACACCACCAAACCCACCAACCATCCATGCACACATATGCACAATTGTGTAAAATGATCAAGGGCAATTGAAAAATGGTTCCATGGAAGTTTGACTGATCATTTCCCAATTAAATTCTGTTCATATTACCTCAGCTCTATATCGTAAAGACTCCACAGCATTTTTAGTAAGCAAAGGGAAGGTTCAATGGACTTTGAGTCTTGGTTCTCATCATCTCCCAACATGAGTTTGATTTCTTCAAAAATTTCTTCTTCTTCTGGAGAAACCTGTTACACCACAAAAGTGGGACAATATGAGAATATTAAACATGCAGAAAGAAACAATCTCTGCCTTATGATTCTTCCAATACCATAAGGCACCCACTGTATTGAGAAGAAGCAAGCTATGAAAGCTCAGTCAGAGAATGGTTCATTAAAAGAGTGTCATAAGTAATTACTTCCTCTTTTCATTTGCAAACTGGTAAAATAGCTGGTTAAAGCTTAATCTAGAATTTCGTGCATCTACGTCTACACTGCAGCATACTTACAAGAGACACCGATGCACCAGTGATATAAGCTCTTCCTGTTCGCCCAATCCTGTGAACATATCCAGCAGAGCTCTGAGGCATGTCAAGATTGACTACCTGCATAAAGTTAAGAACAGGACTTACTAAATGCAATAAATACAAGGGAAAAAAAAGATGTTGCCAACAATGCGCTGTTTAAAATAGAAATGACATTAAACTAGAAGCTCCTATGATTGCAAACAATACTTTGCAGTACAAAAAGACAGGTCAAATATGGAACCACAATTTCTATACTATATATAAAAATGACGGTTCCAAGATCAAGGAATATTCCCTCATTTTTAAACCAAGAATACCACTTCTATTGATCTTAGAAAATATGTTAATTACCCGCTTAGCATCCTCATCCTTGTTATAAGATAATATTATGTCATATTATTAGATAAAATATCATATAACATAATAAGTACATCATATTATATGATCTAATAATATAATTTATTATAGTATAATATTTGTTACACTATGATATATTACAAATATTTTATAACAAAGTACGCAATATAATATAATAATATTATACTGTATTATATCATATTAGATTATAACATTATAATACAATATTTAATACGACAAAGTGAACACTATAACATAACAATAGATAACACAAATATAATATAATATAATTAATATTAATACAATACGATATAATACCATTATGTAATAGGATTATATCGTATAATATAATGAATATCATAATATAATTATACCAAATCATGTAATTATCATACTGCCTTGCATTCATAATTAATAGCACCAATGATATAATATATTATTATAATGATTATCATATTATTCTAATAATTATTATTATATTTGTATAGCTTCTTATTATAATTATATTATATTATTATATTATATTTGTATATAGTATACACTACCATATGATATCATGATATTAATTGTTATTTATCAAATAAACCATCATACTAAGAATTACGATAATATTCCTAATATTATCATATTTTATTATTATAGTCATAGTCATATTATTATCTTATGATTATTGGGAAGAGTGGGTGGTGATTGTAGCCTCGAAGGCTTTGCATCTAGAGCCCGCATCTCTGGAAGCAGCAAAGAGCCTTAGGGTGCATCTCAAATGTCTATACCTGATGTAGTTGTAGGTAATTGAACACCTACATCTGCCAGCAACTGCGATGCAGCATCCGAGGCTCATATGGGGCAACCAAACAGCCCCTTAAATCACAATCATAGTCATCCAGCCTTTCCCAAAAGTTTGGGATGGCTTTATGAATCCTCATTCACCTTGGATCCATTTGACAGTTTTTGATATATTTCCAAAACTGGCTGGCAACCTAATGTGAGCCCCCCACCTTTCTATATGGCAGGGTAATGAACCAGACTCTGTAACTTTCACAAGGCCATCAAGAGCTCAGCAATAAAGAATGTTTATAGTACTAAAATCATAAATTCAACCCTTTCTCTTAACACAGTTGCTAATATCAGACATTCCCAAACAAATAAATTCGCAAGGCCCAAATCATAGCAATGTATGCATGATTGTTTCATTCTCTTTTATTGATCAAATATGACCTGCAAGTAGCCCAACAATATAAACATCAAAATACAACTGCCTGTGACTGCCAGCATACCGTGAAGACATTTTTGAAGTCGATTCCTCTCACAACCCCAAATTCTGCATCCATATTTTGTCTTAACTTTTCTTTGAATATCTTGACTGGATGTGATTTTCCCTACCTGTTTGTTCCTTCTTTGTCCGGCCATCATCTGTTGCTATCAAATAATCAAATAACCCTGCATTGAATTCCTAATAACCAATAGTTGAAACAATGATTAGGGAGAGTGATGATCATTATAATTGATCATAATTCTATATTGACATAACCAAGGGCCAAAAAAAAAAAAACAAGAAATCATAGATGAAAGGTAAAAAATAAAAGCAAAAAGCCATCATCAGGACAAGGATAATAAAAAGATAGTTTGCAATATAAATTCATAACGTAAGAGCTATTTAATAAGCCAGAATAGGCCGTCAACTTCAATATTTCTGAAGATACATGAAGCTTAAATATTGTCAAAACCCACGATAAATGCTCAAGTAGGAATTTACACATTTCTCTTGTTTATTTCCCCAAGTGCAAACAGGAGGACACAACATATGTGGGGTCATAATTCAATAAGCTAAACCAAACTATTATAATGTGAACACGAGTATGGAAGTTTTGCTTCATATTTGCATAAGAAAGTGTTTACAACTCCAAAATCATTCTTAAAATCACAGATGTTATTCAGAACCAAGCTTGTCTATATAGCTAGCTTGTTTATATGGCATTGACCGTAAGGAGCCCATCAAATTTATTGTCATTGTAGTAGCTTGCATATACACTAAGTGGAGAATAAAGACAGATCTTAGAAATGATCTCCCTGATTAGATCTTGGACTTGGACACCAGTTGGAACAGGACAGGTCCCAGCCCAGGGCCAAGCCACAAAGGGTTGACTCAAGATTAGTCCTGACCTAGCTCAATTTGGCCTTTACCCTATATTTTTTTTATTTTAAGAATGAGTTCAATGGTTGGGTGTTGGAGAATCAAGGCTAAAGAGTGGAGGATTTTTTTTGTGCTGGTGGCAACATGGTAGGGGAGAGAGATTGCTGGAGGTGATGGTGGTCCAGCTGGTACCAGAACGCCGTTCCTACTGCATTAAGTGCTAAACAAATTCTAGGTTAATGGTTAAAAGACCTTTGATGAAGGAAATCTTTAGGTATATTATATTGTTCTGAAAAAGTGTAGTAATTAGGGTTGTCAACAACCTATATTCAGAATTATGGCCATGTCAGCAGTGTTATAGGTTCATAACATATCCTAGTGGTGTTGGATCCATTCAGAAGCTTCTTCCCATCAAATCTTGATGGGAAAAGACATGGATATAAACATGTAGAGACTGTACTGAAACTTTGGTTGACAGCTAAGCAGGTCCAAATTTCTATTGTCATGACATAAACTGCAAAGTTGTATTTATCGGCATATCACATACAAGCAAAATCACTTGACTCCCCTTTTGGGACTTAGTTACATTCATCTTTATAAGATGTGGTACAATTTTTTTCTCACAAAGTGGTGCATTCAACAAAAAAGAGAGACGACATACAGCCTCTATATCACCAGTAACGAGAGCACCACTACCGTCTAGTTGTCTATACAATATAGTAGAGTGCAAGGAGTTGAAAGCATACCTCAAGAATATGAAGACGTGAATTTTGGGGCAATTCAGCATTTAAGACACCAGAATTTATCCCAAACTGTGACAATCAAAGTACATAACTAAGATTATGATAAATGTTCAAGCACAAAAAAAAAGGTCAAGTAACCATACGAAATACAAATATCTTTCAATTAAAGCACCAGAATTAACAATGTTTAACAATATAGCAAATGTACACAGATGGTACCAAATGCATTGTATACTTTTTGCTGGATTCATTTGTCCCAGACAACTCATGCTTTAATTAGCCTAAGGGTAACCCATATGAATATATCACTGATGTTAGATATACGGATTTTACTAATAGGAATAAATTGAATAAATTGTGAAACAGCATTATTTTAGAGGATAGAAGCAAAGCAAGGCTGAGTGGGAGTTAGATTGCAAGTATATAGGAAGAAATTTAGGAATTGTAGGCAATGAAGGGAAAATACTTCATAATGGCTTCGCCATGAGCAATTGAGCCCATAGTCTTAGAGAGGTTTCAACTTCAGCTTAAAGGGTCTAAGCAGGATGAGGTTCCAGGCTCAGTACAAAAACAGATCAAAGAAGACATGTATGGAAGCAGTGAAAAGAGATCTGAGGATGACTTCATTTGGGAAGTGGGAAGCACCTGAAAAGAAGATCTGTAAAGCCAATTACGGATACACTAGATAAGGTTATTTCAGTCATTGCTTACATTCAACTCTCTGAAAAGATGATTTTAAGTGAATTTGATGTTCTGATATTAAAGAATAACAGAGAGAATAAAGGAGAATACAAGTTACCATTAGCCATGAGGTAAGTTTTGCTAATATTTACTAACCACATCAAAAACCTCATTTGTTCAAATATTAGTCAATAGTCCTAAATAGAAGAAGTCCATGTTTTTTTTTTTCTAGTGAGTTTCCACATAGGACGAAGACTTGCAAATTCATGACTTCTGTATTACTTGACTATTAAGTAGGTTTTAAAGATATCTTCACTGAATTTTATGTTAGCGAGGCAAGATTCACATTCAATATTACTGATGCTTATTAATGGTAGTCAAGGTTACAAGCCTCGGTGAAAATAACAAATTCCTATCATACAGAATGGTCATTGTCTGCCTTAACTATGATGGCTACCCAAACAAGTTTTCAAAGACTCAATGGACTCTTAGACCCTAGAACCTGCACAATCCTAACATACAGCAGTTACTGGGTGGTCAGAAGTGTTCCAGTAAGTTGTAACAGTCGAAACAGACCAAGGTATCATGTCTCATCAAAGGCACCAAAATGTCTCTCATGGTGACGAATAATTATTGATTAAGAGAATTATAATGCTTAAGACAATTAAAGACCACAACAACTAGAGAGAGACTATGTCAAACACTTTCCAAAAAGAAAAATGGCAGGATCAGATCTCATAATTATACATATGTTAATACTTAGATGTGAGCATACCTGTTCTAGAATAGCTTTAATCTATACCCATGTCAATGGAATTGACAAATATAAGCACTTTTTTCTGAATAAGCTCCAACTTCAACAGAGCAAGGATGTAGAGTAGCTTATCATGAGCACTGCATGAAATCTGGGGAAAAGAACTGTATGAATGAGAAGCAAAATACTTTGCAATAATTAATGAGAAGAAAATACTTTGTAATTAGAAAGGATGACGATAAAAGTACTAGTATCAGAATGAACTATTCAATGCTGTATCCAAGGTAATGATACATCAAACTTCATCATGTTTGAAATCAGATTTCTTAATATTGTTTCATCACAAATGGGCTAACCAGGTTGAACAAAAATTAGCAAAATGCATGCAAGCAAGGTATGTCTATATTGTCAAATGAAGCATTAAACTTCGAGCATATTTGCCTGTGTATGTGAATGTGCTTCTGAGTGGATGTGTCGCACCCCCCACACACCTCCCCCCCACCCTAAAGGGAAAAAAAAAAGTAGTTTTTTTTTTTTTGGGGTTGTGGGGGGGGAGGTGTTGAATATAGCAAATGATTGACATGATGTGTGGTAACACTAGATTGGATGGAGTAAGGAATGAGTTTAAAGGAGCTGTAGGAGTTCCACATAACAATGAAGAAATGGAGAATCAGTTGACATGGTATGGGCATATAATGATACATTATACAACGAAGATCTAAAAGGCCTCCAGTACAAAGGGTGCTTCACTCATTGTTAAAAGAATTTTGAAAGAGAAGAGAAAGACCTAAGATAAAAGGAAAGCATAGAGAGAGGGGGGGGAGGGGGGGGGGAGGGACAATGCTTGGCAAATCAGGATTCATATAGTCAATCCTGAACAGCTGGGATAAGGCTTGATGATTATGGTTATGCCTATGTGTGTCTAATTACAATGTTAACCATATTTGCATGAGAACACAAGCTTTCATCACTCTCTAAATGTTTATTGACAAAATATTGATTCTTACCCAAAATTGTTGCACATTTTTTGGAATAATGTCATCCGTGGAGTGACCAACTTCTGAGAGAGTCAGGATTACGGGATTATGCAGCACAAGCTTCTTCAATTTCTCAACATCAGAACTGCCATAGTTTACAACACAAGCGTGCAGAAGATAATATTTAGTGATAAACATTAAAAGCTCTAGATAAAGGGAAGATACACCACTACAATTTGATGAAGAATACTGATTACTTATAATTCAAGAAATCACAATTGTAAATGCATCTGATGCGCACCCACTGACTAGTCAAATTAGGTCATAATTTCATGATCCAAACATCCATAATTCAACCAGGCAATCTTGCCTTTGTACACAAATTTATCAAGCAAGCCTAGGTAAAGAATTCTAGTTCCAAAAAAAAAAAACTAGAAAAAACTCTAGAGCTGGTGTACAATAACTTGGATTTCATACAACATCTTCAGAAAAAACTCTACAATAACTTGGATTTTCTATTGATTGGTAAGGCAATGCATGACTATGGCAAAGAATACTAACCCTACCTCGTGGCTGTAGCCAGAGAGAGAACCCTTTCACAGATTGCAGCCAGCATGAAACAGAAGAAACCTCACTCAGAAATCAACAACAACAACAATACCACTAAATAGATCTGATGCTTTACTATCACTATTCCTTTACTGATAGCATGTAGGCTATCCATCAGTTAGATGTACAATAAGAACTGTACCAGTTAAGTGGTATACTTCAGGAGATTTCTTAGCTACTAAATAGCTACTTCCTAAGAATAATCTAGTTAGCAGGAACGCCCTTTTGCTTTATACTCAACAAGCAACTTAGGGGTGACCAAACTCACTCACGCATGCACGCACACACACATATACTAGCCACCAATAAGTTTAAAACCAAAGGAAAAAAAAACAAAAGAAAACTTAATATAACACTATAAGTAATAATATTAGAGGAAAGAAAGGCAGGATGACTGCTAAGGTGTGTCCTTTGTTCTGATTCATTTGGTTTAATTAATCGAGTGCTCCTATAGTTGGCCAGTAGTATGAAAAAGCATCAAATGATATGTAGCAGAAGCAGAAAAGGATAAAGTAATTTGACCTTGAAGTTGCAGACATTAGGAGGCATTGACAACGCCGTGGCACATGGGGAATAAGAGCTTTCAAGTCATCCTCATAGCCATATGATAACAGGAGGTCAGCCTGGATATCAAGAATACATCAACTATTGCCTCTTGCAATATAAACTCATGGACCAATCATAATATAAAATAATACGAAAGTTAATACTAATGTTTCCTTTAAACAGACGTGTTAAGTTGTCAACTAAGGGAAGCAAAATGTTTGCAAGCACAAGTTTCAGGTCCAATATATATATATATATATTTCAAATGTCAACCACATATTTAGCCACATTCCTAACCATGAGAATGAAAACCCTGTCACAACTATTTGAGATGGAATTAGTTTCAATAAGTAACAAGCTCTCCATTCAATCACAAAAATAATCAAGTATGATCAAGAACCTCCGTTACTTGGACACGTGATAAGGATATCAAGTGCCATGTTTAGGTGAATCTGACATGGGAATCTTTAAAAAGAACATGGCAACATGTTTATATTTTATATATGCATGACTAGATATGTATTTATATATGCATATAATGAAAACAAAATGAACTTATGCTCCTCAAATTCACGAGGTTTAATAAGTTGGTTGCTAATTATTATGTTGGAACTGAAGGCTTTAAAATATGTCCTAAAAGTAGACACATAATGGCATCAATATTTTATGGTATAAAATGTTGAGGTGTGTCCCGAGTGTCCCACATGTCCAAAGTGTTCGACGTGTCAAAAAAGCCAAAATTTGGAGTGTCCAGGTAACACTATTTGCCTCTAAACAAACATCAATATTTCCATCATTACTTCAATCATTAACATGACATAAAGATTTTGGGAGTCTACCTTCCCATTTCCCTTTATATTATGTTACTAACTATTTCCCTCCAATATATCTTTTTTTCCTAATATGAGAAGTTGAAGCAACTGAAAGTCTGAAAGGCTAATGTCATTTCAAAGCAACCTGCAGAACTGCTCTTTCATACTGAATAAATAGTAAGTTTGACCACCGTTAAGGTTGACCACAAGTTACCCAAATTGACTCATAACAAATGCCCAAAAGTCAATAATGTCTAAACATCCTCAACCAAGTTTGCATGAACTCCTCAGTCATATCCAAAATCCACAATTGGATCTTAGAATTGTGAATTCATATGCCCAATGGGCTTCTAGAATTTCCTTTGAAGTGTGTGCATATGAGACAAAATGGATCCTAACTAGAAGTGAATATTCAAATTAACAAAGTCCCCTTTTGGGCCTTGTCTAAGATGCATACTTTGACAGTCTTGTTTTAGTAATTCCTCACTCAATACTTCTTAATGCATAAACATTAGTGCTGAAAAGTCAAGAATGGAATATTCGAGGTCTTACATTCAATGCAAAGAGTCCATGTTCACAAGTAAAACAGTAAAATTACTAAAAGACTATTTCTCATACTCCAGTCTTAAGAAACTCCAAATTACAGCGTTGTTTTAGTTCTAGTCCTTTGAGATCTTATAATTTGAGTTTATGTTTTGTAGGTTCCCAGACTGTTTTTTTTTTTCCCAAACTAGAATCTCAACCAGATTATCTTTCATGTGCTTCTCTTTTGCCTCATACTTCAATATGATTTTGCTTCTATGCTGCTAGCTCCTGTTACCTATATCCACATGCGACCCTGAAAGCTCTCTTTATGATTGCGAGTCAGAATATCAAAAGCTCTCTGATAAACACTCTTCTTACTAAAACTACTGTGTAATGTCTCCACAATCGATGAAAATTCTTCACGTTGGCAATGAGAAGTAGATAAGTGAATCATAAAAATGATGCCTAGCTTTATGATCCAATCTTCAGATTGTAAGTGATGGAATACAATGGAGAAAATAACTGCAAAATCATGTAGTGAATCAATCAACTTCACACCTCATCAAGAATCAGCAATGAAAGTGAATCCTTGACGTTGGATGTCCGAAGGACACCTTTTGACATGCATGTCGAAATGCAAGCCGGAGTGGAGACCACAATATCAGGCGGCCCAGCCAATGCTGCACTCTGCAAGCAGAACAATGATTCAAGCATTGCACATAATTAATGAAGTAGGTTTTGACTTGTAACACATCCATTCTGCAAAGCATCTCTTCAAAATAAGTAAGAACCCACCATATCTGCAACTGGCATGCTGGCTGTCAATTGCACAACTTTCAACTGAACTCTACAGAACTCGAGGAGCGATGATGCCTCGTTATAAACCTGAAAATATGAATTGGGTCGTCGACCACACCAAGCAAATCAAAATCCAATAACAATAAAGGTAGCTCGTTTCTCAAAAGGTCATGCTACAGATCGCAAATAAGTAATATAAAGCTCAAAGCACCTGTTGACAGAGTTCCCTTGTTGGCACGAGAATGAAGGTACTCGGCGCGTTCTTTCTCGAACCGCTCTCGGAGAAGAGCTTCTGTAGCATCGGAAGAAGGTAGGCAAACGTCTTCCCGGAGCCCGTCTTGGCTCGTGCCACGACATCCTTGCCTTCCTACACGCACAAATTAAGAAAATCATCGTCCCACCCATCAAAATAAAGTAATTAAACAGGTTTAAAAGATGATCTTTTTGGCGAAATTTAGGTAAGAAATAGGTAGGAAAAAAAAACCAAGAAATCAGATTTTTTAGGGTCTAAATCGAATTTTTTCAGGAGATGGGCAACCGACCAGGATCAAGGGGATGGCCTCGCGCTGGATTGGGGTGGGCTTGGTGATGGACTTCTTCGACAAAGCTCGAATGAGCCGGGGTCGACGCCCAACTCTTCGAAGCTTATCTCCTCCCGTTGTTCTCCTCTGTTCTCTTCCTCCTCCTTTCTGTCGTCTCGGTTTCCGCTTCCGTTGGCCACAACCCCCATGACGTCTGATTCGTTGTTAGGGTTTTGGAGAAGGGGAGAAGAGAGCGGGCGAAAGGGTAGAAGGAAGGGGAGGTACACACATGGGGTGTAAATGGCTGGCTCGACCTGAACCAAAACCCAGACTCGATTCATAAGCGGCTACTGATATTGACACGACCCAGCCCAACCATGATCCATTACGGGTTCTCAAACCTGGTTCGGGTTGTATCTTTGACGCCAAAGAATGATTGTTCTTCTTTCGGGACATCGACCATTGAATTGCTCTATGCACAACTCTCAAAGCACTCCAAACTCTACTCATCTGTCTACATGTGCAATTTAACGGTGGATTCGTGCGAAGGAAGGTGAATCTTTCTTTCGCGTGAAGGATGCAACCCGTCCTCAAACCCACACAAAATTTATAGGCCGCTACTGATGTTGACCCTATTGACCCATACGAGTCTAGTTGTTTAAAGTGAGGATACGACGAGGTCCGGATTTTTTAATAATATTTTTAAATAATTATTTTAAAAATATTTTTAAACCAAATTTGTTATTGATTTATGGTAGTTAAGGTGCGAGATGTAAAATCATAGATTCAACCTATGATCTCGGTGCCAGCGTGGCTGAAAGTGTGGATTTGAACCCACCATTTCCTGCGAGTGAGTTGGCGCTAAAATTATGGATTCAATTCACAATTTCAATTCTTATTTGATCGCACCTGATCCCCTTTCCTCTCTACTAATCTGACAAATCTATCAAGAAATCTCCCATATTCTAACCTATTCCAACCCCAAACCCTCCTCCCCATCCTAAAATCAATTTGATGGCTTCAAAAATAGATAGAGGTATGTCGAGAGCAAAGAAAACTCGTCTAGAAAAAGAGAAACAATTTTTACATAAGTATAAAAAAAATTTTGAATAATGAGTGCAGTAAAAAGTTTAGATCTAATTTTTTCGAAAAAAATTGTAGGAGGAAGGATAGTAGATTTAAATTATTTTGATGATTTTTAAATTATATATTTATTTAAAAGGATAGATTGATTATCTATGATTATATTAAACAAGCCAACCTATCATACTCTAATTCAATATTTCTATAGTAATTTTAGTTTTAACAATTCTACTTGTTCTATTTCGTTGTATGTCAAAGGAAATATTATTGAGTTTTATAGTAGTTTTCTTGATCAAATTTTTATCATTCCATTGGACGATGATAAATATTTCAATAGCACTTGTTAAAGTCATCTAAGTTTAGGTTATCATGATGGTATTAGAACTATTTTTAAGGATGATAGTTTAGGTAGAACCGCTAAACCTAATGCACATTTATTATCACTTAAAAATAGATTCATTCACTACTTTTTTACATTTAATTTCTATCTAGAGGAGGTCAAAGAGATAATATACCACATCTAGATATTTATCTTTTTAAAATGATTCTTTGGTATGATAGGGCTAATTTGTCATATTTAATGTTACATTTTATGAATGAATGCTTTCAAAGCCCAAAAACTTATTTGCACTATAGAACTGTTATGACCGCTATCTTTGAGACCTTTGATATCCTTATTGTTGGAAATAGTGTCCCAAAGCCAATCGTCAGCCTGTTGACGGTTGTGCTCCTTTTGTATTAATACATGAATTATAATAATAAAATTATTTTGATATTTTTCATCACAAATGTTTCATCTTCTAATGAACTTCTGTGTTGTGGTGAAGCCCTTAGGACTATTTAGACTCGACAAAAGAAGATTTGTCGCTTAGTCCTTAAACATGTTCGCGACCAAATGATACGTTGTTACCAAGGACGACAACGTTTATCGAGCATAGGTCGTTGTGTGCCATATGAGTTGGTTGTCCTCATAACCAAAGAGTGTGAAGATATTGGTATGGCATACAGGTGAAATGTAATGGTACATCTGCACTGAACGTGACCAACTCCGGAGCTATTTCTGCTGTCAAGATTTGCTCCGATGGGATATGGGTATAATGTCCCTCCGACCTAAGACCGTCACGGTGACTTGC
>KE504865.1:642110-658904 GCA_000441515.1 Elaeis oleifera
GTGTGGCTGTGACGTGACGATCAGAGCCCCCCGACGGTGATCAGATTGCGGTGATCGACTACCCGCAAAAGATGATGTGTTCTGAACACAGTACTGTAAAAGGTTTACTGTTTCAAATTTGAATTTCAAATTTAAATGCATGCTGTTATATCATATTTAGATCCTAGTGTAGGATTAATTAATATTAATTAATAAGATTAATTAATAATTTCGCTATAAAATAATAATTTTGAAAAGTTTTAAATTATCATTTTGCCCCTGCACTAAATTTTCGCTTCACTTATCACCGGTGATGACGATGAAATTATTAAGCTCGGATCCATTGACATCTATAATCATGCATCTTTGAGGCGTATGGAGTATATATTCATCGATGAGATATGGAGGCATATAGCTGAGGTATATGAAGAAGAAAATGATAGTGAAGGAAGGTCAGCGTGCCGACAAAGACCAACCTAGACATCCTGCTCAACCTACATAGCCTATCTAGTTTGATTAGCAGTCTTTCGATCTGCATGCATTATTTATTCGGATAGATTTATTCGAAGTATCTCTCATATCATGGATCAACGCATGGGTTGATAGTATCGAGGCACGATTGTACAAGGGATTTGCACGATTTGATTAATTTATACTGTAGTTTTATCGTCAATTTTCTCCTCCATCACAGGACCTTGCAGCGGATGATTAGCTTTGACTTCTAGTTGCAGTATATGAGGCTCCATCCGATAATACATCAACTTCTTTATTTATTTTTAGAATAATATAATTTGATTTATTGTAAGGATATTTTTCTAGTGTGCAATTTCAAAATAATCATAGCGATTAATCGCTCAAAGCATCCAATTGTATCTTGAATCCCTATTTTACATTTAACCATCAAATTTAGCTCCGACTCAACAATTTTAAATCACGATGCTTGTCAATTGGATATTATTTACGACAGTTTGTAGTTCCATCTTATCCATAAAATGGAGCCCTTTACATAACTCTTCACTTCTTTTCCAAATACGATATTGTACCTACAATACAAAAGTATTGATACATTAGCACTCGTCCGGTCAATTCTCTTGGATGTTTCAGAAGGAGCTTCAAATACTGAAAAATTTGAGCACTATATTATGTAATATATCGACTTGCTGAGCATCATCTTCCATGTCATTTTCAGTTGATTTATCATTTTCTGAAATAGCCGATTTTCTATATGAATCATATTATCTACAACTATGTAAATTGAAGCTTGTCTGATAATAGTATGTGGTACATCACTATCTACTATAGGGAACTAATCCTCCATATGTCTCAAACTGATATTCACTGGGATATTATCAACCACATATGGACTCGAGAAACAATCTGTTTGTTGCCCTGAGTTGTCATTCTTATGTTCTAGTCAACTACTTCATAATTGTTTCAGTCAGGAACATGTTTGTGTCTTCAATAGGTTGCACATGGAGATACAATTCTACACCGGATAAATATGAATGCAAACTTACAGTTGAAAAGATTATCTCGATATCTTCATATTCGATAATCGGAATATATTCATACTTTAATACTGTTGGTTATACAACTTATAGATATCTATATATTATCATTATTTATTTTTCTGTCTACAAGAAAGATTTTATATAACATATTCTCCAACTCTTCAAATTTCATTCCATATTCAATTCTAATAGTCTTTTATAGTCACCCATTGTATTCTATGCCATATGGTCTCTTAACTATAGAACCATTAATATAGCATAAAGCCGTGATAGTTTCTCTTATATTTCACTATATATATATATAAAATAGAGTAGCTTTAGCATGCTTAGCATAAAATCACCATTCATATATTAAATAAATCCACTACTACAAACACATAAGAAAATCAAAATATAAGACTGGATGCTTAACTAGATTGAATAAAAAATTTTCGTTGTCTTGTCATTAGGAGGATATGTATCATGATAGATCCTATGGTCTTCATTAATCATTCCCTTATTTAATGTGAGCAAGTTGCATAAGACAATTTATAAGATATTATATATCCTATTAGATATGCATTTGCCTCCTACTATGGTGCGCATTAGAAGATGAGCTAAATTACTTCTTTAGTTAATAATGGATCAATATAAAATTAAGGTTGTCTCTCAGGAACTCTAGGTATGAAACATACTTTAATTACAACGTGCAAGTAAGGTATATCGGCTTGCATGCTTTTGTAAGAAATATCATGCATAGTTTTGTGGGTCTTGCACAAGATAATGTTCATTCACCTATGAGATAATTACCAAGGCTAGTCCTGGTGCTTGCATTGTAGAACTACTTTTTAATTATACTATTTGGTTTTCTCCCAAATCAGGATTTGTATATATACTTTGATTTCACTCCTCTCTATATGATATAGCAGCTGGTTTGTTTGCCTACCAAAAAATGATACTATTTGTATGAACATATGAATTGAAGGCCAGGTTGAAAATTCTTGAAAAATCTTCAACAAGCATATCATCTACTTTATGAAGAAATGCAATAAAGCCTAAAGAGAGGTAGGCTATGGAGATGGTTTATCTAATTGATTACATTAATAATCATTTAATTATTACATATTTATTTTTAGATATTTTCAGTTCATTCATTAGTTACTTAAATTGTTCTTTCTAATAATTGCCTACTTATTAATTACAATTGAAGATATAGGAGAATCAAATGTTTATCTCTTGCTTGATTTGCACGATCTACTATCAGGTGATATTTTTATTTTTGATCTATATTATTTATGATGTTTCAGGGAATGTTGGGAAATGTTCATGAAAATGATGAAGATTATCACCTGTTAGATCAATGCTTGGGTCATTGATTTATGGAAGTTAGTCATTAGTTGAGTGAAAGATAGGGTTTAACTATCATTGTTAGTTAATCTAGGTATCACACCGATCCCTGATTGCCATATTAGTCTTATGAATTGAGCAATAGCTTGAACACAATCAATAACAATACTCAATATCAATTTATGATGCCTAGCTGTGTGATATTGCTCACTGTATTGTGATCCAACATCAAATTCCCATAGAATCCAATTCTTGTGCAACTAAAAAATTATTTTGAAATTAGATTAAAAGCTCATGCTAGAATATAGAAAATAAATTAATCAAAAAAATTTTGAAAGACTTATAGTGAGGAAGAAGGGGGCCGGTCGGAGGAGCAGAGAGCACCAAGACTGGTTGGAAGAGTAGGGAGCAGGGGGCTGGATGGAGGCCGGACAGAGGAGTGGGGATCACGGGGAGGGGGGGTGATCAGACGAGTGGGGACCAGGGAGGACCGGTCAGACAAGTGTGAAGCAAAAGGGTGGATGGAGGAGAGAGAGCAGGGGAGTCGGTCGGATGAGTGGAGAGCAAAGGGGCCACACGGAGGCAAGAGAACAAGGGGGAAATCAGAGGAGTAGGGAGCGGAGGCACCGCCGTCAGGAGAAAGAAAATTGAAATCGTGAGTTGAACCCACGATTTCAGGATTTTGAGTGCCAAATCAATCAGAGCAAAATCGTGGGTTCAACCCAACCCATGATTTCACACATGGCATCTCAATTACTGTAAATCGCTAAATAAGTTTGTTTAAGGATATTTTTAGAATTAATTATTAAAAATATTATTTAAAAAAATTCATGAGGTTCAACTGCCTAGTCTTCTTCGGTGTTTTACTATAATTGTTTTCTTTTCTTTCATAATTTGCCTCGCATTGATGGGCAAAATTTTAAAGCTCTAGACACGAAGGGACATTGGGAGACATGGTATGGCACCTTGTTGTCACTATGCCGGGCTATCGAGTACAATTTTTTATTTTGAAGCGTAATATACAAGTATAATAATTATTTTAGCAATGCCAACAGACGTAGCCCCTAGTTTCTTCAGCCCCATTCTCCACCTGTAAATTCTTTTCCACCACATGTTCATCCTTGGGGAGTGCTTCACCCAAAGTATAGTTTTGAATGTCTTTGCTGCTTGGATTGGATAAAAGAAATTTCGTGAAACCACCGCAGCCTGTCATTCTAACGGTCGCCGGCTGGCACGTGTTGGGCACGTTGGAGAGAGAGAAACCCTTGAATACTCTTAAACAAGCACTCCCCATTGCTTCAGTTGCTTCAAAGGACCTTGCAATGCTAAATAACTGGTCTAACTCGTGTAATTAGGATCTTCTTGTGAAATCTGGGAAAATCTGAACAAATATCAGGAACCTAAGAAGAAATCTCTGAGCCAACTAATACAGCTGTGGTGATGAACCTTGCTGATGCAGCACGGGAGATTGAAGGAATACAGAGAGCTTTCTTGCTTCGTATTTGCATCATGCAGTGAGCTAGCCGCTATTAGGTGTGCAAACTTCTGTGGCATCTGTAGTAGATTGACTTAGAAGATTGCTTTTGCTTCGGTTATCTGGCTTAGAAAATATGCACTCAGTTCTCCTGGTGCAACTGTTCCTTTCCCTCTCTATTAGCTTTGGATTTTGATTTTCTATGCTACTGATGCTCTTCAAAATGCCCTAACAGTTACCCTTTTTTTTTTTGGTTTACTACTCTGATACTCCTTCACATGTTCTTGTATTTCCCCATACATTCTGTGTAAATACTGTTTTACTCTATTCTTTATAAACAAATCTGGATGGCATTTGCCTCCCTTTCAATAAACAAATAAATAAATACATTATAATTTTTTTTAAGATTAAGGGTAAGTTACATTTATATCTAATAGTTTAAAAAAATTTACACTTATCTTCCTAAGATTTACTTTCTTCCAACCCTTTAATCCATAAATTAGCAGAATATTAGTCAAACCATCAATTTTAAATGGAACCTAAATGCCACATTAAAGAGAAACCTAAAACGATCAAAATGGTCTTTAAGTGACATAACAACCACCCACAAACACAAGAAAATTGGTGCATTCTTCTTTCCACCTAAGAGCAATTTTGATTTTTATATGAGATAAATAATTTCACTAAGTCGTTATGTTAACGGGATGTAAGCATAGATTTTACAAATTATTAGATATAAATATAATAAATATAAATCTTGAAAGAATTTTTATAATTTATTTTTACAAAGAAAAAAAAAAACCCCTCAACATTGCTCCATCACCTACCATAAAAATTCTTGGCATGAGAATATTATACCCACCTATTAAACCGAAGCATCAAAAGGACCTCGGTGTCTGAGATCTGAGTAGGTTTACAATGGACACGGTCTCCATTAAATAGATCGAAGTTTTCAAACAGAACCTTCAGTCTAATATATTAAACTCTAATATATTCATGCCTAATCCAAGCTGTGTCTGATAATGTGAGGTGGTGGTTCTAACAACCACATGCACACATGGGACGGATGGTTGAAAGCCAAGCGTTGGTTGTTCCTCCATGGGAGCAGAACACCTCGGAGGATGGAGAAAATGTTTCCGGTGAGAGTGTCCCATTGTCTTTATGCTAAAGTATTGACCTCGTTACAAAGTCAGCCGAAATGTACTACAAAAAAAAAAATATATATATATATATATATATAAAAGAAAGTTCAGCGTTTCATTTAATTAAAGCTATTGTTTGAAGCATACCCCGCATTGTTTTCTACCTTGTGTTCCAATTATGTTTGTCATGGACTTTCGATATGCTCGATCTATATCCAGCTTGTTGACATAACTAATGATCACTTTAAAATCTATGCTCGTGGATAGAAGGAAAAGATTGGAGTGCTTTAAAAGCCGTGCAATGCACGATCGAAACAAGATCAATCATTCTTCCTCGCGAAATTGTGGCTTGCAAGTTGTGCACACACTCGACCCCCAAGCCAAGGGAATCCCTGTGCCTTGTTCCTTGTTCGCTTCCGTGGTGCCATCTTGTAACACTTGGATGTCGTCAGACCTCATGGAAGTATTGCAATATACAATCTATGGGCAATAAGATGAGCTTTGTTAGGCAATTGATATGAAGCCATCTTGTCTTGTGACACACTGCTCAGAAGTTTAGGCAAAAATCTAGATGACAATATTATGTTGTAATCTACATCCATTTCACCGACTAGATTAGTAGATTGGTTGCCATTTGAGTGCACCTGGATCCGGAAAGTGCTAGATCAATTAATATGTAGAGAGGTCACATCCGTATTGGATTGGGATTCAGGGCCCAGCAATTGAGTGACAACCATGGGGGGTTGGGACCAAAATCCAGATTGGGCCACTCATCTCCAGGTCTCTATTAGCAAATGCCTCACTTTTGCAAAAGAACTAATAAAGACATGCACAACCATGGGTATAGGTGACCAACCCACCACACCCCACTCATGAAAGGGAAGCCACTAGCTTTAGCTTCTCATGCTAATTTCCAGGCATTAGGTGGATAAGGACATGGATGAGAGAAGAGAGGGAGGAGAAGAGCTTTTGTTTAAATTAGGAAAAGAACAAAGTTGGAGCCCCAGGACAAGGCAAATCCAACATTCCTTTTCACATCAAATCCAATCTTTTCGCCTCTGGGCCCTCTCCTAAGCACGCCTGCCCTGCCCACATATGTTGTTGAACAAAAAGATGCCAATGGCATGGAGCCACATGATAAAAGCCCCCATGGCCTAGAGACATGATGAGTATTATGATATTCCTCCTAAGTTGGTCAACACACTCAATATCTTCATATAGACTCCCTTTTTTTTCCTTAATTTTTGCATTAAGCCCTATAATATTTTGAGTACCAAGCCTAAATCAAATAACCCCAGAAGCCTCAACATTTTACATGTCAGGTCACGAATACCTCCCACAACTATCCACCTACAATAATTCCAACACCATGAACAGTCACCATGAACACCTCAACATTATGGGAATTTAAATCCATAGCCTCCCCTCAGCAATCTTGAGTATTTCTCAGCTTGTAATCTCCAAAGGGATACCAGACAAGCCATAAACTAGTGTTCTTTTGGGGTCCACCATTGCTCAAAGAGGAGAACAATGAACAACTCCACTAGCAGGGAGCCCTGTTCCATCTATACCTTTCTGATCTGGCAAAGGAAATCTTTAGGACGCAAGTTTCTTAACAAAGCAATAAAAAGTAAAGAAATAGTGGTCGAATACCACCTTGGTGGGGATCGAGAAAAGGACATGACAATGGTGAGGATTACAAGCTCCGTTCATTCCACCAACGATATCCCCACAAGCTCGAGCACAATCCGTAGGAGAATCTGAGATTAGCATCTAGTTGTGCTTTCACTCAAATCTTCTATTCTGAGTAATGCAGGGGCCCCTAAGCCCAGTGTTCCAAGAAACAAATGGGCTCAGGGACTCATGGGTGCTCTCGGCACCCAAATCCAAGCCAGTTCACATGACCTAAACGTAACTTCTCTACTGCGTATGGTCCCCCTTTTCCTACTGAGTTGCACTTTACCAGCCACCATTATTGTAACGCCAACAGTCCCTTTGGGATGATGCTCCCATCATCCCGTTGCCTGCAAAGAAGCAAAGGTTTAAATGGTCACTACTGCTCCTTTTTAGTGTCCTTTGAGCTGCAACCGTGACAGGATCTTGCCAGCCTATTCACTTTAATCTCATTCCTCTCTCTCTCTCTGTCACGCTCTCAGCATTCATATTAGATGTTTTTTTTTTTAATAGCAGGAATTAGAGGCTTTAGTGGAGAGCATGTATTCGTTAATAAGATAAAAGCCAGATGATGAGCTATAGATTCAGAAAAAACTGTACCTCTTCTTCAGTCCACAGGCAGAAAGCAAGAAGGTAATAGATGGCAGGAAGGTAACCTTTAAACATGCCTTTAACAGTAAAGCCCAGAAAAGAAAGAAAATAACATCTTTAGTTCTTCTTGGGCTGAAAATCCTTCTTTCTAGTCACTAATCCTACATTAGTAATAGACTCAACTCTCAAGAAGACAGAAACGTAGGAAGTGTGAAAGAGATAGAGCATTTAATTTAGAACCTGAACAACTGAATCCCATCACACAGTCTCAATCTCTCCAATCTCCAACCTTTGCACTTCAAAGTCCCAAACTCCCACGCTGTAATTCTGTAAAGAGAAAACAAAATCCCAAGAAAGAAATAAATGAAACCATCTTCGGGCTAAAAATCGTTTCTTGACTACCAAATCCCACTGCAATTGAACTTAAGAAGAAGGAAGATACATAGGATGAAAGAAAATGAGAGAAAGAACTCAATTAGATTCTTAGCTATGGTATACATATGGATCTAGCCAAGCTTACTTTTTTTTCTCAAAAAATTACAAATGATTAACTCAACCCATTAAAAAACAAAAGAAAAGAAGGAAACCAAAATAATATGAGAAGAGGAGGAACACCAACCCTGCAAGAAACAGGGGAAGTCCCAAGATGCGATTTTTATGGTGGATGGAGCCGGGAATGGGAGAGCGGAGAAGAGATTCTTAGTAAATAAAATCGAATTTAGTATTCGGGCATGAGGTGGGAGATCTTGGCCTCCTCGCCTGGCATCGTCCCCTGCTGCTCGGTAACCCGGAGCCAGATGCAGACGGCGGTGAAGCTGAGGACGAGGCTGAGCAGCCCGCTGCCGAGCCCGATCCCGACGATGGCGAGCACCGAGAGCCCCTTCCCGACGCCGGTGGTAGCGGGTAGCCGTAGAGGTCCTTGTTGCCGATAAAAGAGCTGGCATTGAAGCGGGAAGCCCCCGGAGCGGTTGGCGAGGAGGACGGGGATGGGGCCGGAGAGCTGGTTGTGGGAGACGTCGAAGGCGGAGAGGCGGACGAGGAGGCCGAGCTGGTCCGGGATGAGGCCGGAGAGGGCGTTGGCGTGGAGGTCGATGACGTTGAGATAGGCGCAGAGGGCGAGCTGCGGGGGATGGGCCGGAGAGGCGGTTGGCGGAGAGGTTGAGGACGGCGAGGTTGAGGAGGGAGGAGAGCTCGGGGGGATGGGCCCGGTGAGGGAGTTGGAGGAGAGGTCCAGGGACTGGAGGTTGGTGCAGTTGGCGAGGAAGGGGAGAGGGTGCCGGAGAGGGAAAGATTGCCAGCGACAGCTTGTAGACGCGGCCGTTGTTGCAGGTGGCGCCGCCCAGGTAGGAGGTGAAGCCGTTGCAGGGGCGGCGAAGGTGGTCTTGCTCCAGTTCCGAAGGCTGTGCGTCGGTCCGACAGCGACTGCCGGAGGTTCGTCAGGCACCGCTCATCGTCCGGGTCGCTGACGGCCGCTGGAGGGAGCTCAAGCAGTGATACTATTAATACGAGGAGAAGGAGCAGGGCCGGCGCCACCGCCGTACGTCCCGGTCGCGTCGGCGGCGACGGTGATGCTAATGGGTGGTGGTGGCGGTGGAAGGAGGAGAGGAGGAGGAGAGATGGTTTCGCCGGCGGCGGCGGCAACATGGGAGCGAGGAGGAGAGAAGAAGGGGTGTGGGGGAGTAAAAGGAGCAGCGTTTGGGACTATCTCTGTCCTAGTTCTTGGGGTAAGTGGGATCTTTGTTACGATGAGACTTCGCTGCTTCCGGTGCGGTTACCCCAAAGGTAGTTGGTTTTCTCTCAAGGAAAATATTTTTGAGCCACTCAATTTTATCCAATTCTTAATGACACAGCATCAACCATAAACATTTGTAATCAGATTCCTTATCTTAGACATTTGATGGAATAATCTCTCAGCACCTTGACACCGTTAACATATAGAGCCACCAATCTCAATAGCTGATTTTAATACCATATAAAGCTACAAATATCAAAATATTTATTCTGATACCATGCAGAATGGTACACTCCACGCAATAAATTGATCGTATCGATTCAAGATCTAAAATAAATATCAAATAAAAAATATTTACAAAGAGTTTTGAGAAAAAAATTTTTTAAAAAATTAGAAACTAAAATCCACTCTTCAGATAATTTTTTTAAAAATATTTCACATTATATGAATTTGAGTAGACAATCGCAAAAATATCTCATGCTTTCTTCAGCTCCTTTATATCTTGAATATTCTGAAAACTACCTTCATCAACATTCCTTAGAAGAATATGCACTATATTTGCAGCTTCAGTCTCCCACATTTTTCTTGATTCTACATTGTCCAGAGTTTTTGATGGCTTCACTATATTTGTCCCATTCACGACCTCCCTTAAGTTTGTTTGATCAAATAATATTTAATATAAGCCTTTCAAAATGCATAATTGGTGTTGTTCAATATTTTGATCTTAGTAGCTTCAATCATGATGATTCAACTCTTGAATCACTAAATAAATTTTTTTGGATCAACCATATCTTTCTATCATTTTTCTCTCATAGTACCTTCATACCGAGAATCTAACTCATAGCTCTTAAATCCTTCATATCAAACTTCCTGAGCTTTAAGCGTAGATATACAATTTGTTCAGCCGACAAACCTGAACCTCTTTTCTTTTTCAATAAAGCCTTCAGGCTGTATTATATAAATTTCTTCCTCCATGTCATCATATACAAAAGCAGTTTTGACATCTAACTACTGCAACTCTGTCCTTTTTTTTTTGATGAAAGTGACTCTAAGTCTTTGACTGCTAGTCTTGCCTTAAATCTCTCAATATTACCCTCAGAGTCTTTCAATTTGTACATCAAGCGACATTCAATTGCTTTCCGTCCCTTAGGTAGCTCAACAAGATCCCAAGTCTTGTTTTCTGTAAGGATTCCATTTTCTCCTATATGGCACATTGCCATCTATCTGAACAAGTGGATTCACAAGCCTCTTGATAGGAATAGGCTCATGCTCATACTTCTCTGCCAAAGTAATAAAAGCACTAACAATATTAGTCTCAAGGCTTAAACATATGATGCAATTGTTATACTTCGCAGGTAGTCTAATGACCCTCCTAGGATGCCCCGAATCAACTGATGTCTCAACAAGTGAACTGCTCTCGTGAGGTGAATGAGAAATCTCTGGTCTATGCTCATCATCTACCACTCTATCATCAAGTTATATATTATTGGAAGCATCATGCTTCACTGGAATTTTTTTCTTTTTTGAAATGTAATAGTTTCCTGAAAGAAATCTTCATTAAAAACAACATCTTGGCTAATAATAATTTTATCGACAATAGAATCCCATAATTTGTACGCTTTTGTTCCTTTCGCATAGCCAAAAAAATATATTTTTTAGAGTTTATGTCAAGTTAGGTTCGTTTCTCCCTTGGAACCCAAATATATGCATCACAACCAAACACACGGAAAAAGAATAATCAAGAGGCTTGCCAAACTAAATCTTTTTAGAAATCTTTAAACCAAGAGAAATTGTAGGTGCCTTGTTCACCAAAAATAAGCTATACTTTCAGCTTTTGCCTAAAATCTCTTATTAAGACTTGCTGTACTCAACATTATTCTAGTATATTTTATAAGAGTTCTATTCATTCTCTCAGCAACACCATTCTACTATGGTATCCTAGGAATTGTTGAGTGTCAATTGATCTCATGTTCATTGCAAAAGGTTTCAAATTTTTTTGAACAAAATTCTCCTCCATTATTAATGTGGAGATATTTATTTTCAATCCAAGCTTTGAAATGCTTAGAATTTTCAAACATATCTGATTTACTCTTGAGCATATAAATCCATATCTTTCGAGAATAGTCATCAATAAAATAATAAAATAAAAATTATCCTCCAAAAAAATTGCAGGTGCCTCTCGAGTATCAGAATGAATCAACTCGAGAAAATTTTTACTTCTATTGTAAGATAAAGAGAAAGAAAATCTATGTTATTTTTCAAACAAACAACCTTCATAGAAATCCAAAGAGGTAGACTTATAACCTGGAAGAAGATCTTTGTCAGAAAGTACCTAAAGCCTATACTTGCTCATATATCCCAAACATCTATACTAGAAGGTAGGAGACCCTGACTTGATGTTAGGAACAATGGCTTCTCGCATTAAAATCCCGCCAATCAACCTGTAAAGATTACCAACTAACTCTCCCTTTACCACCATCATGCAACCTTTGATAACTTTCAACTGATACTTCTCTCTAATAAATTTCATACAATGCTCATCAAACATCCCTAAAGATAGAAGACCCTTTCGGAGTGTAGGCACATATCTAACATCTGAAATCATATGAACATACCCATCGAACATCTTGATCCACACCTCCCACTTTAACGATATATAGGACACTTGCCGTTGTCTCCTATGTAAACAATGCCACCTGACAAAGTCTATAAGTATGAAACCACTCCTTTTGAGGAGTCATTTGAAACGATGCGCCTAGATTAAGAACCCACCGATTGAGAACCCACCGATTGAGTATCTCCAATCTTTCTTAAACATATAATGCATCTCCATCTTCCGATGTAGTAGAACTATCATCTACCATATTTTTTGAAATTATTGGACTCGAGCTTGTCTTCTCTACCTCTCTTTCTTAGTCTGCAATCCTTTCTCACATGCCCTGATTTACCATAGCTCTAGCACTTTATCTTTTCTTTTTTTTGCCTTGGATTTTGATCTAGACTTCCCTCAATCCATGATCTCTTCATGGATCTTTCTTGTGCTACCATTGCATCAACTGATGAACTTTGACTTGACTTGCATCTCAGTTCTTCAATAAAAACGATGCTACAATAGATTCCATCTCAAGAACTTTATATGGGTAAGATTCATGATCAGATTATACCAAGAAGATAGAATAAAGTAATAGGCTAGCTTTCTCCTCATCATTAATTTTAACATCATAGGCCATAAGCTTACTGATTAAAGAATTGAAGTGGTTGAGGTGCTTTTGAACTGATGTCTGTTCTTCATCTTCAGGTTGTACAGCTGCCATTTGAGGAATGTCTTGTTCACCAACGACTTTCCTTCATAAATATTTTTTAGCTTCCCGTTCAATCTTTTTGCAGTTGTTTTAGTCTCCACGTTGAAAAGAAAAGTATCCTTCAACGCGAGGAACAAGTTTGCCAAAGCTATCTCATCTTTCTCTGCAAAATGTTTATCTGCTATTTTTTTGGCTTGTCTTCTTTATCGAGGAGGGCGACTACACAACCATCTTTCACCAGCACCTCACACATTTTGAGTTTCTATAGTACAAAGTTTGTCCCCTCAAAACTTGGGATGTCAAACTTGGTGGCACTCTTTTCTGCCATTATGGTTATACCACACAAAACTTTCCTACGAACCTTTGGCTCTAATACCAATTGTTAGAAACAAAGGATCATACATAAAAACTAAACAATAGGTAAACCATAAGAAAATAAAGTAGAGAAGAAGTTAAGAAAGAATACAAAGAATTTACGAACTTCGGATGATAGATTGTTGTTCCTACGTCCTCAGACAAGATAGAACACAACCTTTAATCTCTCACCCTTCTCTCTCAGCAATGAGAACGAAGTTTTAGAATCTAAATCCCAATAATACAAAAGAAAAGAATCCACTGAGAGTTAGAACCATCCCTTAGATGTTTTCATACAAGAATAGAAGGCAATGCGTATATATATAACTCTTGTTGAGTTTGACAAGGACGGAAACTATTATTTTGTTGGTTGAAACTATCCATATGCCTATCATTATTTCATTTTTCACTTGTTTGAGTTTATCTTCATGACTTTTTTTAGTATTTTAGTGGGATGTGATTTCATCAACTAACACTTCATGGCGTCTATCCTCGTAGAGACATCATTTTCCTCCATGGCTTCCCTGTTCCCCATCGCAAGCATCCACTTGTTGAAGAAGCCAAGAGCCCAGGGTTGGCATTCTATGTGGGGAGGGACGAGGAGAAGATGAGCTTGAAGCATCATCCACCCTAATGCAAACAAGGAGGTGAAGAAGGCAGTCGAGGTTGGCAGGGTCAGAGTGGTATATATCTCGTGGAGCAGTGTGTTAGCAAGACTCCACCTCATTTTTCCTCGTTCATTAAATAGCATAAAAGGCATTACTCTAGTATCAAGATATTTTAAGTTACCATATAACGGTCATATAATGCAATCTCTTAAAGTTTAGCGAAGGGAAATTGATAGCAGGATGATCATATTGGATCACTCGAGTAACTTCAAGGATCTGAATAAAATTTTGTAGTCAGGGGATCTGTATATTAATGTGATAAATTTCAGGGGTCCAAGGATATTTTCTCAACCACCACCCTTCTATGGTTGCTGTATTTTTTTCCCTTCCAGTTCCTACTTTCCATTTGGATGCGATTGGATCTAGAGAGCTGAGCTAGCAACGTGTCCTGTTTATGGATTGGGTCTAGGAGTCTTCTTCAGCTGTGAATGTGTCTTTTAGGTGGGCAGGAAGAGCTGAGCACAGCAAAATTGGAAGGAGTGGGTTTCGTACAACCGGGAACAAGTGCCTACGTGTAATTTATGGACGCATGTTGGAGATCGAAGCTTGTAAAGAGACAACAGGGTGTGATTCATGAGCAGTGATAGCTATGCTGGTTGCATTTGAATCTCATCTGGATTGGGAACTAAAATGCAACTTGGAATTCCAGTAATTCAACATGTAGGGCTGTGTTTGGCACCGAGCCAAGATAGGAATCAACTGTTGACCCTACTGTTTAGGGTTGGTTGCATGGATATTTTCCACTAATGACTTCTATAAAGGTTTGAGTTTAGTACTTTCCAGATTATGGTATCAATAAATTATGATGGATTGGACTACATCAACTATTCCTGTTTAAATAATATCCTTTCTGAGATTGTAGCCTTTAGGCAAAGAGTTGCCTGCATTATATTTTGTTACCTTACATTTACAACTTTATGGACATCCATTAAGATTCAATAGACTAACATCAATAATCAATATTGATTTGATGGGAAGACATTATAGAGACTAGAGATGACTTATATGGAGTCATAGATCAGAAATTTCCTCTTCTTTTTTTTTTTTTTGTGGAAAAATATGCTCAAAAATTCTTTCCATCACCACTCATCTTTTGTTTATGAGTTGATCGGATTTATTAGTGCATATTATTTGGATCATAAACTTCTAGTAGATCAGAAACTGTTATCTGACCATGGTCAAGAAATTACATGTGGCTGGCTGCGTGGCTAAGATGTCTAGTATCATTGCTTGGAAAAGTCTTATGGACAGGGCCAAGTTGAACACTAAATAATCTTGTGCATGGCTTCTGAATTCGGATGAGTCACTGGCTTTGAGCCGCACTTCCCATGTCAGGCTGAGGCATATGATTGGACCGTGCGTTCCACCTATAGGCCGGCAGTATGGTAGGCCATCCTACTTTCAGATGGATGCACCCGAGACTCCGAAAGTTGCGTCTTATATAGTGGTCTTTATTAAACTCGTCTGGTGTAACTCCAACTAATGGAAAATAAAATATTTAAAAATTCAGAAAGAACATTTTCTGCAGCAGTCCAATGGCATGGTTACAATATGATCGGCTGCAATATACTGCCATTCGTTCTGCAGCATGATATGATTCCTTGTAAATTTGTCACTTCGAATGCTAATAGGATTGCTCTCATTCTCTTGCAATCCTGTGTCAGAGAATAAGGAATTGCTTTTTAGAGATGGTGAATGAGATAGCCATCTGATAACCGTCAAAAAATCCCCTGAAGTATAATGTGAGAAGTGTTTATAGTTTTATAGCACGTACCGATCATTTCTATGTAGCACGCAATTATGCCATCGACATCATGGTATCAAACAGTCTGATACTACCTGCTACAACCGGTGAGTCACAATCTTTTTTTCTTATTATTTGAGATCTCTTTATAGCAATTGCATGAATATACTGCTGTACTCGGATGGATGCTCTCATAAAATAGATTTGAATTTTGAAAATTATTTGAAAATACAATCATTTTTAGCCAACCAAATCTGATAGGCAATATAAACCATCAATCCTGCCTCAATTCTCTGATTAGCTATGAAAGCTTTCTTTTTAATAGCTTGAAAGAATGCATCGATAGAAAGAGATGGGATAATAGATATATCGGAGAGATGGGCCTGCCCCCCAATCTAGATTACTAGCTTGCACTCCAAAATAATATGAAATATAAATTCCTTAATTTAGGGGCATAGGTTACCATAATTTAGGATACGAAGATCCCATTGCCCTAATATGCTTCGGTATGGTAGCTGGTTTCATGCTAATTTCTACATTAAGTAAAAGTAATTTGAGGGTGAACGCCAGCCTGCCATATTCGATCAATATTTTGAGTTGATGATGCTTCTAGTCTAAGGAATTTATACAAATCAGCAACTTTAATTGTCAATTTGGATGATGGACCCCATCATATTGTCTCCCTCTGATTTTGGTGCTAACTTTGTTGTAAAGAACAAATAGACAACAAATGAATCCCATCTCTCCCTTCGGCCACTATATGACCTTTTCATGAGGAGATACTGCAAGAACAAGTCACCTTGCAACGGGAATGGATGATGTCCATGGATCCTGAATCACATTAATAGAAGCTCCATTAATTATAAACTATTTAAGATTAGAATATATCCATGGAGCAACCAAGCATATCTTCCTCCAAACAGATGAGCTGCTCTGAGAATGCACCATGGAGATTAAAAAAAATGGAAGCCATTCACCGTATATACAACCTTTGATCTCATAGTTCTTCTCGACGTCTTGTATAATTATAATAGTTCACAACCTCTGATCTATCGCGTTCCTCCGTTTACTAGACCACAACACTGATGCCAATTATCTTACAATTACATGCCAACAAAGGAGTGGTATACTATTTGGAAGTGGAGAACGTCCTAATTCTCTCTGGGTCAATGTCCGAGAAGACCTTGTACATAGTGCACCACCGCCCCATTATTTGAATAAGGAACCAAAGTGTCACTTTTCTGAAGGTTGGTCGATCTACCCTACTCTCTCTCTCTCTCTCTCTCTCTCTCTCTCT